>PVIR01000646.1:0-28111 GCA_004026965.1 Petromus typicus | reverse complement strand
GTTTGGTTTTTTTAGGTTTTTTTGAGACAAGGTCTTGTTTTATAGTTCAGGCTGGCCCTGAGCTCAGCCTCCAACTCACTTCACAGCAACCCTCCTGCCTCTGCCTCCCAAGTGCTGGGATTACAGATGAGAGCCACCACGCCTGGCACTGTGGTATGTGGTACTGGTTGCTGCTGGGCATGAGTCTCCACACCCAGTATGGTATGTGGTGACCGGGGATAGAACCCGGGTCCTTGCGCTTGCAAGACAGGTGCCGGAACCACTGAGCTAAATCCCCAGCCCCCAAAGCTACACTCTTTCTTATGGGCTAAATTATATCCCCACAAAATCCATGTCATAGAGTCTTGAAAGAGGAAATGAAGGTAAAATGAGGTCACTTGAGTGACCTTTAACTCAAGAGAATTGGTATCTCTATGGAAAGAAGAGTCAACACGCAGAACCAACTCACCCACTGAGGAACAGTCTTGAGGACATGATTGCAAAGTGGCCATCTGCAAGCCCAAGGCAGAGGTCTCAGAAGAAGCCAACCATCCCAACACCTCCATTCGGACTTCTACCCTCAGAACTGTGAGAGGAGATCACACTGTTTAAGTCACCGAGTCTGTGGCGGCCCAGCAGACTAACACCCTTTCATTAGGACAGCAGCAAAGTCTTCCTTGGTGTCACAATTTAAGGTTGCTTCCCACATCCTCGTCCACCACAAGTTAGATACCAACCATGTTGTAACCCACCAACGTCCTATTACTTTCCTGGGATATGCTCCTAAAATTAAATTTCTTTTCCTGTTAAAGCCTTCTTTGTGGCTTGAACTCTACTGGGACTATCACTAAGACTGAAAAGAGGTTTTCCAGGTGACAGAGTCTGTGGAAAAACACTCCTGGGCACTTGGGGCCAGCTGAGCTTCTGTGAGGCTTGACTCCTCATGACGCCTACAGATCAGACACACAGCGAGGTCCAGGAAGGAGAAGTGATGTACCCTCATCCGGGTTCAAGCTCCCATGGTTCTTGGGTGCTGTCCCTCTCCAGGGGAAGGTTTGCACTCACTCTTTACCCAGAAGCTCCGGGGATATGCACTGAATTCACTCTGCTTTTCTTTGAAAGTTGAGAAGCAGTATGTGCAGTGTACTAAGCCCTTCTGTGCTGCAGTTTCTTTATCTATAGAATGGGAAGAATAATAATTTCCCTGTTTTGGGGAGGCGCTACATTAAGACTCTTGGAACTTGCCTGGTGTATAACAGGAACTGAGTGAATATGCAACACTGGTTTGACTCACATTCCCCAACAAGAACTTAATTTTCTCTCTCCAATTTATCTTGATGTCCCTAAAGCCTGGAACCTAACACATGTGGTGATTACTAGGAAGATAGCTGCTCAAAGGTCAGTTGACTATATCATTTTTACCAGGTACCATGTATCAATCATTCTTCTTCCGTCATGGTTAACAAAAGGCATCCACCTCCCCTCCCCTCCCGGGCACTCATTCCCTGGCTTACCATTAGCTGAGCTTCTTTCCTCCTCTCTTCCCTCCATGGGAATCAAACCCACCACCGATGACCATCTTCCTTTTCTTAAACCATGCTTCCCATTTTGTTTTGAAGCTCTGCTATCCATCACCTCTCCCTTACTCTGCATCCTTAGCGTTTGAGATTTTTATATCTCTGCCTCTGTGTTCTCATCTCTCTCACCTAGTTAGAGTGGGAAATCTATCAAGGCAGATATATTCAATTTGCTCTCGCCTCTCCCATGCCTAGGATAGTAAATGGCACTAGCAGACTTACATAAGTATTTATTTCATGGTTGAAGCAATAAACAAATAGGCAAACGAATCTTTAAGTCTCATAATATCAAAAGATACAGACTCTCAATGTGGAAGGCAATGATGATGTGTATTCATTATATACCCACAAAGATTTGATTTTTTAAAAAAAGATAGGTTTTACCTCCCCACTGTATAGATAAGAAACCCAAGGATAAAAACTGCTCAGTAATTTTCCCTTGGGCACACACTTAACAAAGGAAAGATACTGAATTTTATCCAAGGCGTTGATTCCAAAACTGTTTCCACAATACCACAGCTTCCTGACCTTAAGACACCCTCCATACAACATCTGAGCTGATTTACCTAACACTTTAAGTCATGTATATATTATGAGAACAAATCTGTTTTAAAAGAAAAGCAATAATTTCTACCAGATAAATCACACTGAAATAGATATTTATGCACTCAAATGTGAACTATTCCTCAGTACATTCGGAAGTAGGGATGTGGCTTCCTCCCTGAGTACGGACCTAGGCGGCTTCCCTCTGCGTGCCCCTGGGCGGGTCCTGAATCCTCCACATCCCTAAGTGCCCATCTCAACTCCCCGCACTCCCCCACTTCCTCTCAAGGCCCCTTGCTCTTTCATAGGAGGTGCCTCGTGGAAGGAAGCCCCCAAAGGGGTCTCAGTGCCTTGGAGGTCCGTGTGGAAGCTTGTGCTGGAGTCGGCGTGAACCTATGAATGTACCAGCACAAAGCTGATGCAAGAGATGGAGAGAGAGAAATTAAGTGAAAGCTTGAGGCTGTGGAACCGTAGAGAGGAAAAGCTCACCCCCAGCTAAAGAGCTGGGACACAATCAAGGAAAGTGGCTTCTATAAAAGCTTGATTGGTTGATCGAAATCTTCAATCATCCCAAAAATAATTGCCTGAAGAAAAGCACTTAGTGACCCGTCTGCTCAGAAGGGAGCAGCGATGCTGACAGGGGAAGGCGCCCCACCTGTCTCTGCGCTGGGCAGCAGCCATGATGAAAGGAATTTGCTTAAAGAAGTATATTGCCTCATTATTTTCTGCTCCGACACAGGCACATATTTCTCAAGGATGTTAACTACCCACCACACAGATGAAGGATCTATACTCTATGTATCCGCAGCGTTTTCATTTCCACATCAGGGTTTTACTTATGTTATGTCTATGCCCACTCGGCAAAGCACCAGAGACGACAGAGGGCCACAGACCCTACTGGAAACAAGGCTGTGTTGGGGCAGTGACTCTCCTGTGAGTCCCCAAAACACGCCCCTCCCCCACGAGCCTTCCTCTGCTTTCTCCCCCACCCAGCTACTCCAACGCCTGGTACACAGCGGTCCATCACATGCAAAGGGGCAAACTCGAACCATTCTGCACTGCTGCCCTAGGAACGTCCATCTTCCCTCACAGGAAGCTCCAGGCCTTTTCTGGGTCTAGGCCATGCCTACCTCTTTGAAGCTCATCTTTGGAGTCCTCCCTCCCTCAACTGAATGCCCTACGTAGTTCCCTCTGCCTAAAAGGCTCGCATCCTTCTCTGTCTTAAAAATGCATTTTTGTCCTGCCACACTCTACTCAAAGCAGCCTTCTTTCATCATCCCCTGCCGGACTCAATTGACTTCCGGAATGGGGAGTGGCCAGAGTCTGAGAGGTACCCCCCCCCACCGCGCATCCCCTCACCATCCAGCGCCTCAAATTCTACTCCACCTCCTCACCAAAGTCTCCTCTTTTTTTTCTTAACCCACATAGATCTCTGACTTTCATAACTTTCGGACTTTCATAACTGACCTTCATACTTTGTCATGTAAGTCTGTACCCCACACATGAAAAATTCTCTCTTTTCCCTTTTTCCACTTCAAAAAAATTGAAGAAATGCCAAAAATTCTGACCAAGTAATCCACTTCCAGGACTCTGTCCTAAGAAAGTAATCAAAAAGTAGATCGAAGATTTCTGTATACAGACATTGCTGGCACCATTCTTTTTTGTAGCAAACCTTGCACTTTGCCAGGCAGACACTGCACTGCTGAGCTAAATCTCTACCCTCTTGGCATAGTCTTTCTAACAACAACAAAAAAAACCAACCTAAGTCTGCATTGGTGGGAGGGAGTCATGCCTACATCTATAGAACCACTAGAAATATTTGAAGAACATGTGAACACTTGAAAAATTGGCCATGAAGTGTTATATTAAAAAGCAAGATTTAAAATCATACAGAAAGTATGATCTCAGGTGTGCAAAAGGATAGATGCAATTTTTTGGCACCAGGTATCAAACTTGGAGCTTGTGCTTGCAAAGCAGGTGCTGGAACCACTGAGCTAAATTTCCTGCCATATATATATTATATATATTATATATATATTATATATATAATATATAAGTATAGATATACATATAAAATAGTAATAGCATAAAGTATAATATATTAATAATTATATAAATTATTATACTAATATATTATATTTATTAGATATTTTATTATATTATAGTGATATATATAATTGAGATAGCAAAGATATATAATTGAGATAGCATATACAGATATAGATATAGATATAGATATATATAGATATATATCCAGTCAGAAACAATAATGCCCAGTAGGCTTAATCGTGTGGTCTTGGAAATATGGCTGCGTCATATTTATTTCACACTCATCCTCCATAAAACTGAGATCATAATAGTAGTACCTTCCATCTAAGGACACTGCAATGATTAAATTATCTAATACATGTAACATGCACAGAGTTATGCCTGGAACATAATGAATGCTACATAGAACCACTCATTTTTGTTATTATACATTGAAAACATATTCCAAGAAACCAAAACATTGCCCTTTCTAAGGGATGAAAGAAACTACATTATCTTTATTCCTGTACTTACATTTTTCTATCCTTGCTTTAATTTTTCAAATTGCCTAGAATAAGCACTTGTCACTTTTTTACCTGAAAAATATATGATGTTTTCAAAATAAAACTGCATTATAATCTGACTCCCAGGATTCATCTGTGGACTTTTTGAGGGAGTAGAAATCCACCAGCCAATTCACACTGTCACACTGGCCAAGGGTCTCTGCTTCCAAAGAACACAACAGAAACTCTTGCGCTCCTGTGATGGAGGGCAATGTGGCAACAGCAGGTGGGAAAGCAACAAAATGTATCTGTTTAAAACTTGATCAGTGTGTGCCGGGCGTGGTGGCTCACGCCTGTAATCCCAGCACTCAGGAGGCAGAGGCAGGAGGATTGTGATGTGAGTTTGAGGCTGAGCTCAGGGCCAGCCTGAACCACAAAGCGAGACCCTGTCTCAAAAAACCTAAAAAAAATAAAAAATAAAAAATAAAAATAAAAATAAAAAAAATAATAAAAAAAAAACTTGATCAGTGGACCTGAAGGAAGTCTCTCTGGTAAGTTGAAATTCTGCTTAGTTCTGCTTCCTCTTTGGAAGCATGGGGAAAAAAAGAATTTCTGGTTCCTAAGACAGGTAGAGAAGCATACAAAACTGAATAGGGCCCTCTACATAGTCAGGCTTCAGGCAGTGTTAGCAAATCATAATCATGATGACATTCAGTGCATCTGCAGTGGAGAGGCAGCTTTGAGGCCACATTAACTAGGATTAGAGTCAAGGCTTGTCCCCCTACTTTCAGTGTGGCGTCTAAGATCAAAAATGGTCTTCCCACCCTGCACTCCCAATGACTCTGTACACAGTATTCTACTTATTGTCCCTTATATTGTTTACCAATCATTTTTGTTGTTTTTTATAATTACACTGTATCTGTTTTTACAACTTGATTAGAAACTGCATAAGAACAAGGACCAGGAATGCCCTGTGTCTGATGTGCTGCCCCCTTAATGCAGAGAATAATGCCTAACACCGACCTGTGACCCATAATTATGTTTCTGGTGAAAAAATGAATGCCCAAAATGAATCACTGTAGTTGTCATGCCTAGTAAAAAAAAAAAGAAAGAAAGAAAAATTAATTGATTGAGGGAAATACAAGGCCAAGCACAGAGTAGGTGCTCTCCCAACATTAGTTTCTTTTCTCTGGGTAATGATCACATTAGTTTTCATCAGACATTTAGCAAACACTTTCTAAAACTATTTATTTTTATTTATTTTTTTTTTTTAGGTTTTTGAGACAGGATCTCACTTTATAGTTCAGGCTGGCCCTGAGTTCAGCTTCAAACTCACATCATAGCAATCCTCCTGCCTCTGCCTCCCGAGTGCTGGGATTACAGGCGTGAGCCATCACACCTGGCACTGTGGTATGTGGTACTGGTTGCTGCTGGGCCTGAGTCTCCACACCCAGTATGGTATGTGATTACCCAGGGGATCGAACCTGGGTCCTTGCGCTTGCAAGACAGGTGCCAGAACCACTGAGCTAAATCCCCAGCCCTCTGAAACTATTTTGACTCCCTGAACAAATACAATCCAAGTTGCATCTTGAGCTATGATCTCTTAAGTCTACACAATCAGTTAATAAAACAATATTTTTCCCTGCAGTCTAGGGCAAAAGAAACTTTAAAACTACATTTTTGCAATTCACGCCCCATGCATGCCAAATGCAAAAATCATTGTGAGGTGCTAATTGGTGGTATAAAAAAATGAAATAGATGAAAAACAAAAATGCAACAGTGAATTGTGGTAGCAAGGAGATGAGGCTCTTTCAACCTAAAAATGGTTGTTGCCTCAATTTCTACTGGTTTAATTCATTTCATAAACAGAGAAGGAAAAATTGATGATTAATATGTGTCAGGGAAATTTTCAGAACAGAGTGAGGAGGTGACTAGAGACCATATGTTGTCCAAGAATGGAGCCTTCAGCAAATGCTGAAGAAGAACAAATATGCTTCTTTTCATGCTATTGGTGATTATGTCCTGCTGAAAGAATATATCCCATTAATACTAATGGCCATTATATACACACGCTATTAAAACAACATATAACCTTTCCAGAGACCACGAGCAAAGAAGAAGCTGACGGTACACTGCCAAGGGCAAAAAGAGGAAACTACACAAGCTGCTGGAGAAGAATTTTTTTCAAACACATCCATATTAGAAAAGATCACATTTGAAATACTAGCGAAGCAATGACTTGTCCACCACTTCAGGTGAAAATCCCCACCCTATCAGAAATACAAGATCCACTGCAGCAGCAGCCATCAAAAACTCTACCAAATCCATCATATTGTGCTTGTGATTTATCTTGATGCATAGAGTTGGGCCCTAAAAAGGAAAACTCACAGTTAAATTATGTAGCAAAGACAAGCTCAGAGTTATATAAAGCTTACAACAAAAAAATATTACTGCAAACTACTGGGCAAAATTAAATACAATGCATCCAAGAGTACTTTGGGCAAAGTTTTCAGTAAAGAGAGTAAAGCATAGTCACATGCTTCCATCAGCTTCTTCTAGAAACTCAAGCACTCTGGGTGCATATATTGCTCCTCACCAGTGTTTGAGGTTTTCTTCAGTCAAAAAGTCTACAAGTCAAGTCTAGAGAGTCAGGTGTTTGGAAGACTACATGGTTTCTTTCTAATGAGACCCAGCTTAGGACAGGGAAGAAAGTCAGTGCTTCAAGTCAAATGGTTAGAGCTGTGTCAAAGGCAGAATTTCTTTATTTTCCACAGCTGCATCTGTATATCTGGAAAGGGAAATGTACAAACAGTGTGAGGTGGCAGCAGTTGTCACAGAGCTAGTGATTGTCAGATCCAGAAAAGGATTTTACCTGCCTCAAGGCTGCTGTAATGACCTGGGACTCTACAGTGTGGTTGTGAGAGATAGAAGCATCATGTTCTAGGGCAGTGATGGCAAACCTTTTAGAGATCAAATACCCAAAGTGCACCTCAAAATCCCCTTATGTATCTCAAACTGCCAACGCTGGAATTTCACCCAAATTCTGGAGTTTTAGTTTAGAGAAAGCAACTTATAGATTTGTCTCACATGTCAACAGAGAAGGCTCTACATGCCATATGGTTGTCACCATTGTAAGAGCCATTTAAAGACAGAGATCATGTTATAGTTAACTTTAAATTCCTTGTGGTGCCCATCACTATGCCCAGTATACTTTAGGCACCTAAAACCCAGGAGTGATGAGACTATGAAGGTAACAAACAGTATATCTAATATGAACCCTTTCCTTTTGTGAGCCTACTTAGCCTTTCCCCGCATTTTCTGATGCCATTTGGGGCTCTATGAAAGCTAAAGATTCAATCAGAACCAATTTTAAATCCCACTTCTATCACTTAATAATAATAAGCACCTACCTCTCCTATGCCCTAGATGTATGAAGCAGAATTCTAAATACTTTTACTGATACACCCCAACTTATGATAAGTTTATATCTCAAAATTCCCATTGTAAGTTGAAAGTTTCATGAGTCAAAACTACATTTTTTTTTTTTTTTTTAGGTTTTTTGACACAGGGTCTCACTTTGTGTTTCAGGATGGCCCTGAGCTCAGCCTCAAACTCACATCACAGCAATCCTCCTGCCTCTGCCTCCCGAGTGCTGGGACTACAGGCGTGAGCCACCACGCCCGGCACTGTGGTATGTGGTACTGGTTGCTGCTGGGCGTGAGTCTCCACACCCAGTATTGTATGTGGATACTGGGGAATCGAACCTGGGCCCTTGCGCTTGTAAGACAGGCACTGGAACCGCTGAGCTAACTCCCCAGCTCTCAAAACTACATTTAATACATCTAGTTTACAGCACACTATACCTGAGTGACACAACGCACTACAGAAGGTCAGTCATTTAGCCTGTTCACTGTGTGGCATACAAGGAAATGAAGCTTGCTACTGCTGTCCAGAATCACCTGCTAGCCAGCAAAAAGATCAAAATTTAAAGTACAGTTTCTACTGAGTACAATATTACTTTTGCATAGTTGTAAATCAGAAGATCATTAAGTTGAGCCATTCCAAATTGAGTAGATCTATTATCAACCCATCATCATTTTCGTCATCATCGACATGAGGATCAGTCAACAGCCGTGAGCAGGACCAAAAGGCACAAATGCTTTTACCCTCCAAAATGTAGGCACCAGTATCATCCTTATATGTAGATGAAGAAACTAAGGCTTTTATATCATCTTATTCAAAAGTACAAAAATAGTACCAAAACCTCAGCTGCAAAGCTTATTAGCTGCCTGGTATTAGGTCTTAATCTTGCTGGGCCCCATTCTTGATTTTAGCATGTCCTGAATGTCCACTCTGGATCAGAAATATTTCTCACATACAGCATAACTTGAAGAGAAAAGAAAGACTCCTCTCCTCCATTAGCTAGAAACTAATCAAAGACACAGACAATATATGACCAATAAAATTATTTTATTTAAGTACAATAAACAAAACGAGACAATATAGTAGAATAATGAGGGAAAGACTTTAGCTAAGGTAGTCATGAAGATTTTCTTTGAAGCAGTAGAAAATAATCTGAAATCCAAGCAATAATTCAGTCAACACCTTAGCCAGTTGCTAGTGGCACCTTTGGGAAAGATGGTGTCTGATGCTTAGCGTGCCTTACAGTGATCTCCCTGCTTTGCATCTATTTCAATGATTCCATCCACATGTCTCCTTCCCAGGTGGTCCTAACCCAACCAGCCCAATTATATGTCACTGACAGTGTGACAAGGTGCTCTGACCATGGAGAATTTATCTTTTTACTCAAAATGGAGGCTCGTGTCCACTCCATGAATGCCTGACCACTGGGACTATCTTGCCTTATTTCTTATTTTATTGGGCAGAGCTCTAGTGCATGAGCAGCCCACTGACTTTTGCCCATGTACTGAGCCAACATATCTGCGAACCAAGCTCTACTCTTTTCTCCTGTGTCATTCATCAGTAACTGTCGGTATTGATACATTTGTATAATTGTGTCTTCAGAGAGAAGGACTGGGCCACAAGGGAGGATGTACATAGGTCTAGCCTCTACCTGTGCAGCTTTACATGTGCTTTTCTTTTTTTGCTCCTGGTTTTTGACAGCTCTCAATGGCAACAATGATGATGAGGATGATGATGATAGATTGATGATAGGTCTACCTAACTGTATTAGCTTCCCACCACACTAACAAAATACTCAAGCAAAACACAGAACCAAAAGGCTCAGGTTTCAGAGGCTTTTGCTGATGATTGGCCAATTCTGTTGATCTTGCCCTGTGGCAAGGCAGAAACATCACGCAGAAGGGTGCTGCAGAGGAAATTTGCTCACTTATGGAAGTCAGAACACCAAAAGAAAATCTGTATTAGTGATCTTTCTCGGTCACTAACTTTTTTATCTGGGCCTCTAGATTACCAGATGGTGTTGCTTCCCACATTCAGGGCAGATCTTCCCTTAGTTTGCATCCTAACATGCCAGTCTTTACAGAATGCCAATCTTTACATTCAGAAGTCTGCTTTCCTAATTTTCTTTGGCTTTCCACAACTCAGTCAAGTTGAAAATCAAGATTAATCATCACAACATTCAAGGAGAAAATCTATCTCATAGTAGGCAGCTCTGGCTATGAGGCTGTTTGATGGTACCAGGTCATGTGGTCTGTCTTCCTAGGGACAAATAGTCACTTTTTGAAAGCTATATACTCTGTTGAGGCTGGATTGGCCTTATTATAGAATCCCAGAGGCCTACATTCTGATCCTACTGGACCTTTCCAGGCAGTCTTCAGTCTTTCCTAATACACATGCTTATAGTATCACAGGCTCTGCTAGGTCTGTGGTTCCAGAGGCAGAGATGCTTGCACTACAGACTAGATCAGCTGCAAAGTTTTTCCTTGGCTTTGTCTCAACTCAAAACTGACAGTTCTCCAAGTCACATAGTAAATGGATTGAAGCATTACTAAGTATAGAATACTCTACACCAGAATCCAAAACAGCCTATTAAACATTGCTCCTTTCTTAATGGTAGGATGGGAGAAACAAAATAATTTGTTCTTTTTTCTTGGAAGCAATGTCTCAGCACGACCCAGACCACCTGACATCTAAATATCTCATCTGTATAATAATTTATCTCCATAGAGTCTATCTCTTCCTTCTAGCGTACCTATATTCTACCAAAACCTCCATTTAATTGCTGTTTTTTGCCTGTCTGATCCAGTGTGGTTCCTTAAATCTATACGATAACAGTGACAACAAAGCCTTTTCCACATAAATACAAGTTGTTTTTTATCTATCTTATTGATGGGGATGGGGGAAAATCTCCCTAGATCAATGACCACTCCTGGGGCTATACATTTGAAACCATTTCAATCCACACCAGCAACAATACCATGTCCACCATAGCAAATTAAATTAAAGCAACTACTGGCTTGATCTGTAGCAGAACACTGTAGGCCATTAACCAATATTTTTAGGAATAAAAATGGTGAGTTACATAACGATCGTCTGTCTTGTATCTACCAAGCTAAAATATTGGGCCAAGCAATACTCCAGAGCCAAATGGAGGTGTTAAATATATGATCAGGGGTACAAAAGGAATGGATCCATAAGTATGTTATATGAAGAAGCAATCCAGAGGTTCATGGCTCCCACTACTGGTCTGCTGCCTTCTCTCTCTAGCCTTAACCTATGGCCTCATGGCCAGGAGGCTATGGCTAGCTGACGGAAGAACAGACTCTTTATTTCCATACGGTTGTGAGTGTGATTCAGACCCCACACAAAAGGACAGCTGGAGCTCTAAAGTGCCTCTCTGGAAGATGCCTGGAGGACAGTGTTGAAAGTAAATACCCCTAGGTAGCATAACTGTGGACAACATGCATGACAGTACACTTTCCTTAGGAGAGATGGCAGACACGCAGTTAAATACAATTTATGAGCCTTAGCCAATGGTTTGGCTGGACGACCATCAGAAAGAACATGATTAAAATATTGGCAACAAAGAACTTTAGAGAAAATTTATATGAGTAGATCACTGTTGCCAAAATGTATGAAGATATTTGTATCCCCTAGGAACATGCACTGAAAGATGACCTCAGCAAAGGATGCTTCTAATAAGTGGATAGGATAGCAATCAGCCTCTTCCATAGCTATCCTGTCATTATCCATTTGGTTCTTGACTGAGAGATCATGGTAGCAGGGATGGACGTGCTGCACAGGCTTGGAATTCTCCTTTCCAAAGCTGAATTGGCTATGGCTGGCTATGGCCACCACTAAAGTGCCTTATTTACCAACACCAAAGTCCGAAGCTGAAACACTAATATGAACCATTCCCCAAGGTGATTAGTTAGCCAATGGTGGCAGGTTGACTATACTGAACCACTTCCATCATGGGAGGGACAGTATTTTACTCTTATTATAAGAAAAATTTACTCTACAAATGGATTTTCCTTCCCTGAATGCAATGCCTCTGCCCAAAATACCAACTCTGGACATACATAAGGCCTTATCCACCATCATAGTAGTCCACAGCATTGCCTGTGACCAAAGAGCTCACTTTACAGCCAAGTAAATGTGGTGATGGAGCCATACTGATGATATTCACTGGACTTATCTTGTTCCTCAAAATCCTAAACCACCTGACTTGATAGAACAGCAAAGTGGTCTTCTGAAGACCCAAATATAGTGCTAGAGAGACACTACCTTGCAACAGTGTGCAAAATTCTACAGAAGGCTTTATATTCTCTGAATCAAAACATATGATGTTATGTCTCCTAAACTCAGGATTAGTTCATCCAGGAATTGAGGGATAGAGGCAAGAAGGCATCAGATACCATTACTCCTAATGACCCAGGAGCAAAATACTTTCTTTCCATTCCCACAATGTTTTGCTCTACTGATCTCAGGATCTTAGTTATACCAAGAGCAGTGCCTCCACCAGTCGGCACACAATGATCTACTGGTCTGCCCAGCTAGTGTAGATTTCTTATACCTCTGAATCAAAAAAACAAAAAGAAAGTTATGGTCTCTGGCTGTTGATTCTAAATACCAAGGGGAAATTGCACTATTACTCCACAATAGAGGTAAGAAAGAACGTATCTAGAATACAAGGCTTATTTGGGGCATCCTTAGTATTACTCTGACATTAAAATCAATGAAAAGCAGTGGCCCCAACCAGACAAGGCTGCTCACAGTCCAGATCCTTCAGCACTGGAGGTTTGTGTGTCCCACTCAGCATAAATGAGATGAAGAACCACAAACAGCTCAACTGTTCACTCAAGGAAAACACGATACAGAATGGAGAGTAGAAGACAGTTGAAATTCCAGACATGATGCATCTCATGTCCATAACAAAAACATATATAAAGGTTCACTTTTTCTTTCCTTACTCTCTTGTGATGTAGCATAAGATATAATAATTTCATATCCATATCTAAATATTGTTAATTTTACATCATAATATTTAAATTACAGAATATCAGATGTAGACATCACTCAATGACTTTGTATTTTGGGAAAGGGATTAGTGTGTTTACACTAATACAAGATAACTGTATCGCATTAGCAGAATTACAACCTTGTTATTACCTTTACAGACTAAAGAGATGTGTATGAGTACTAGCTTAATAATATGTAGACTTGTTGTTAACTTTATGTATCACTTGACTGGGCAAAGATATTCCCAAATAGCATGAAATGGGAATCAACATGTATTACAGAGCCCATTAGACACAAACTTTTACACTACAATGATACCCTGAGTTAATAACCTCACTGCTAGGAGAAAGGCAGATACTGAGTCTTCCAAAGAATAAAGGCCCTACGGGAGATGTCATGAGGCTAACATTTGAAAGAAATGTACATGCTTCATGTGTCTCCATAGAATAATGAAATTTTCCTTTAAAAAGGTTAATTTCTCAAAGAAGTATGTTTCTGTGGTTCACATAATATGGTGGCAATGCATGCAGACATGTGCTATTTTGAACCAAGAACAAAAGCAGGTTGACAATACCTTTCAGAGGAGAGTGTTTACTCACTGTCACATGCCCAATCACTCCCAGCTTCATATTTTCCTGGACACTTTATAGCCATCCTTTATGAGGGAATCTCCCAGCTTGGCAAGATGCAGAACACCTTGGCATCAAAGGAGGGAGATCTGTGTTTAGCTGTGTGATCTTGGCTGGTTATTTCTCTTCTTATAGCCTCAGCTTTTTCTCTAAAATGAGGACTAGTTCAGATACTGTGAACACAGGATCTGCAATTATGTGGTTACCCTTCTCATTCACAGCAGACATTGCTAATACAAAAAGGTACTCTTTTAATGCTGAGCTTAGAATAAAAAAGAAAAATACTTCCCAACCAGAAAATCAATTAATTAATGTTGATCTGCAACATGAAAAATACAGGCCACTTCTAAACTAAAAGCTCCCTACTCATCTCCATGGGCTAATGTCATAATCAGACCCTTATATGGAAAATCACAAGGAAAAGCAACTCCACTGACCCTTGTTTGGAGGTGCCCGAGGACCCTTTGGTATCAGAAGGAGACACCGAGTTGCTGAGATAGGAGATACAGACAATGCCTTCATTTTCTCCAAGATCCTTATGCTCTCTGGCTCTGGCTCTGGCTCTGCAGGAGCTCTAGTCCCATTTGTCCCTAGTCCCTAACCTGGCCCAGAAAGCAACCTCTGAATTGAAGTGGCCCCGGGGCATGTCAATTACACAAGGTGAGGCTATCACAGAAAAAGCCAATTTTAGAACATGTCATCACATCAATGCAAACTAGCTGTGGTCTTTACATGTCATTATAGACATTTTGTTTTACAGGAACAAACCTTTCCATTCCATGAGCAGCATAAAGACCCACCACCCCCAACCTTTCCCACCCTCATAATGTCATAAACCCTTGTCTCCCCTCTCAACAAACACACAGTATTAAAAAGTAAACTTACATTTTAGAAGTGAGGATAGCAGTCCTCTTGCCCAGCCCAGTTGAGGCCCTATCATTCTCAAAGCTCTCTTCTCCCTCCTAACCTTCTCTCCACTTATCACCTCCATTTGCTGGCTTTGAGTAGCTCATTCTGCACCGTGACAGTTTTTCAAGACAAACACTGAGATTCTTAAAAGAATCTAGTGTCCTCATTAGGATCAATCTTTTAAGGCACTTCAACTATACTGAAATTCTTAACTCTATCCTTGTCCCCTCATTCTTCAGTAATGCTGCCAGATTCAGTGTATCATTCGGTAAGTCCAACTACTTGTCAAAAATAGTAACTGAATCCCCCATATTGCCAACTCAAAGTTTGATCTCTTAAAGTTGAGATACAAAAATATATCAAGTTCTTCTTTGTTGAAACTGCATTGGGAGATATTTTTTGCTGATAGCTGCCAGTTCCCAGGCCCCTATGTCCTAAAGCCACATCAGTATTAATATCTCATTAGGTGAAAAGTATGACAGAATACTGCAGGTCATGATTGGGGGGGCCTCAAAGGTTATGCAATCCAACTCGTTGTTGTACAGATAAGGAAATTATTATACTCAAGAGGCTTAGGTAATTTACTCAGAGTCATACACAAAAATGAGTGTCAAGGCAGAAACTGTCTTGTCTGATGGACACCCCACACATATATACCTATGTCGTTAACTTTTGTTACTTTAGGTGGCAACAAGATAACTCCTGTAGGGGGTGGGTAGGGAATAATGACAAATTCTCAGCACTAATTTGCCTCTGGAGAATTTTTCAATGCTGTTCCCACTCACTCCACCCCTCTTCTCTTCATCTTGGAAGAAGTAAAAAATTCATACAAAACATTCCCTCATGCTTTGGATCTTACTATGGAGTTCAGACTGGCCTTGAACTCACTACATAGTGCAAAATTGGTTTGAACTTGCTGTGATCCTCCTGCCTCAGCTTTTCAAGTTCTGGAATTACAGATATACACCATTATCCCTTGCTTTTTTAACATGTGGGTAATAATTTCTGCCCAAACTTTCAGCAACATAGACCTAATCAGGAAGAGACACAAATTACCAAATTCATGCAGCTGAGGGAGCATAACTGTTGAAAATTCTCTCTGACCTCAATGTATTATTTGTAAGTTGGTGTCCACAACCTCAAAGGAGGTGAGGGAATGAGTTATGTTCCCTGGAGGAAGCACATCTTAGACCAAAGGACCAGTAACTGCACAGGCTTTGAGGCCAGGTTGAATAAACTGAGCAATAAAGGAAGTGCCAGATAACAAGTCCAGAGTCAGGTTTCTCAAAAATCACATAAGATGTTAAATGTCATGTAAAGGCTTCAAATTGTACTGTGAATGATGAGCCATGAAGAAAGGGCATAGGAAAAGGGGGAACACAATATCAGTTTACACCAGGGGTCATCTCATATCCACTGAGAGGGACATAAACAAAACAAACAATAACAAGTGTTGGCAAGGATGAGGGAAGATTAGAAACTTCATTCATTGCTGGTAGGAATTTAAGATAGTGTAGTCTCTTTGGAAAGCAGTCTGGCAGTTCCTCAAAATGTGAAACATAGAATTACTGTATGACTCAGCTATCCCACTCTTAGCTATATCCCAAGATAAATGAAACAAGATGTCCCTGCAAAAACTTGTCTACAAACAGCAGTCATACCAAGTGCACTCATCATAACCCCAACAAGAAGCATCTCAAATGTCCACCAACTGATGAGCCTATGAATAAAATGTAACATAGACATAGCATGGAATATTATTTGACAATTCAAAGCAATAAAATATTAATACAAGCTGTAACAGTGATGAACCTTGAAAAAAACAGTAAGAAAAGCTAAGGTGTTACAGAATTCTGATACACTGGATGTCCAGAAAAAGCAAGTTTATTGAATAAAAAAAAAAGAATTGAAATACATTCATAATTGTAAGTATACAAGGGCAGTTAAGAGAAAAGAAGTCACTGCTCTTTTGGTGAAGTAGTAATAATGTTATAAAACAGCTTCAATGACAATTTCATAATTCTATAGATATATTTAAAACTATACAGCTGATCATTTTGAGTGGATGAATTGTACAGTATATGAGCAATATCTCAATAAAGCTATTATTTTAAGAAAAAAGAGAAGTCTGCCTTTGGGGATGCTTTGGTGACACTGCTCTTGATGTCAAGAGCAGTATCATGCAAACCAGTTGGGTAGCTGCTGCACAAGACAGGCAGGAGACGATGGTGGCTGGACCAGAGAGAGAGACTCGAAGGTAGGAGAAGTCCTTGAGTCTGGGAGACCTTTTGTAAAGGAAGGGAAAGACTAAATTGGTTAGTTCTGGCAGACCTAGTGGGCTGTTTTGTTTTGTTTTGTTTTGCACTACAGTCAACGCCTTTCTGAAAGGCTGAATATGAAACATGAGCTTCAGGGGAATGTCAGGTTGGAATTTGAAACACTAACAGTGATACTTGTCATGCACTCTGAAGAGAAAAATTTTGGAAGAAAAAAAACAAAAAACACTGGGAAAAATGAGAGCTGGAGTACAGTTCTGGCTGTATTAACCCTGAGAACCTATTAGACGTCTAAGCACTTATGTCAAAGTGGGCACCTTAGTTTGCTACTCAGAGAAGAGATGAAACTAAAATCTAAACCTGGGAATGGGTAGCATTTAGAAACTGTGAATCCTGCAGAACAGAAAAGAGTAAATGTGAAAGATAAGAATTCCAAAGAGTGAAGTCAGTGACATCCCAAAACTTCAGAATTTGGAAATGAGGAAAACCATATTTCCAAATGGAGAACACACATCATCCATTGAGATAGAAAATAAATCAGATAAGTGCAGCACTTTGGAATCAAAGATAGGAAATATTTAATGAAAAGGAAGTAATCCCATGTTTCAAGGGTTTCTCATATCTGAGGAGTCAGAAGAGATGAGGACTGAGAATTGTTCAATGGACTTAACAGTTTGCAGATCTTTGTATGGTCTTCACATGCTTCATCTTGGTGAAGAGAGCGAGGCAAAAGACTGGCTGGAGTTATTTTCAGTAAAAATGAAAGAAGAGAAACTGAAGGATGATAATTTACTCATAGGGCTGAGGATTTATTTCGTGGTTTCAGCACCTGTTTCACAAACACAAGGTCCCAAATTCAATCCCCAGTACAAAAAAAAAAAAAATGTATACATACATGTTTGGCAGATAAGTTTAGAGAGATAGAGTGGAAGCCAGAAGATATATATATCAGAAGACATTCTTTCTTTGAGGCATGAAAAATCACACACCATACACACGAGCCATATCTGGGGATGATTGCGCAGGGAACCCCGAAGTTTGAGAGAAGGCAGTGAATCAAAAGTATAGAGAAGACTTGAATTCTGTTGCCCAGAGACAGGATCTGGGCTTAAACACATAAACATCATGGTGAAAGGAGTTTGGGAAAGATAGTACGACCCAGGTGAATATAGAAATTGGATCATAAAGACATCTTATTTGGACTACTTCTGTGTGAAACAAGAAGCTGGATCATTAGCTGTGAGTCAAAGAGGAAGCGAATGGGTACTAGAATTTTGAGAAGAAAATAGTATTTTGTAAAGGAAGGAAAAGACTAAATTGGTTAGTTCTGTCAGACCTAGTGGGTTGTATTGTTTTGTTTTATCTTGTTTTGCACTACCAGGGATTGAGTCCAGAACCTTCAACCTGATCTACATCCTTGGCTCTTTTTAAATTTTGGCTTTTAAAATTTTTATTTTGAGGGACAGGGATTTAGCTCAATGGTTCTGCCATCTGCCTTGCAAGCGCAAGGGCCCGGGTTTCAATCCCCGGTGAGCACATTCAACACTACTGGGCATGCATCAGCAATCAGTACCACATATCACAATGTTGTGCATGGTGGCTCATGCCTGTAATCCCAGCACTTGGGAGGCAGAGGCAGGAGGATTGCTGAGTCTGAGGCTGAGTTCAGGACCAGCCTGAACTACAAGGCAAGACCCTGTCTCAAAAAAAATTATTTTGAGACAGAGTCTCATTAAGTTGAAAAATCTAGGCTCAATTTGAATTTTCAATCCTCCTGCCTCAGCCTCCCAGAATGTTGGATTATAGGCATATATCATCCATTTTACTTAGTAGTTTTAATTAAAGTGCCATTTTTTAGCCTATGTGTTTTCTTCAGCCACATCTAAATGCACTGGTGCAGGTGGAGAGTGAATTTTGAGCTAGGCTGCAGTTTTCAGAAGTCTGTAGACAGCAGGAAGTTGAGGGAATGTGAGAAAGTGTTTGTAGTGATGACCAAGTCATAGACTTAGTCCAAGCTCAGTACAGAGAAAACGGAGAACATCGAGGGACTAAGAAGCCATGGGAAGATGGATACATGAGTGGAATGCAGGTCTCAGTGGAGAAGAGATGTGGAAAGCTTCAGGAGGCACGTACCCCTTAAACTGTAATCATAGTCCTGAATTCATTCATCAGGACTTGTTAAATTGTATTAAATCTTAATGTATTAATACCATCTGCAAAGTGACATGGTATATACTGCTTTCCTGGAGCTGTATCATTAGGTGATTTAAACAACAGGAATTTATTATCTAAGTTCTGCAAGCTAGAAGACCTAGATGAAGGTCATTGTCAGTGCCAATTCCTTTGGAGTTCTTCAAGGGGGAATCTGTTCCTGTGCCTCTCAGCCTCTGGCAGCCTGAGGCAATCCTTGGCTTGTAGATGGCATTTTCCCTGCATCTTCACAGTCTTCGTTCTGTGCTTGTTTGTCACTGTATCTAAATTTTCCCTCTTGATTATCAGGACACCAGTTGTGATACAATACAGCCTTCCGAAATGATTTCATTTTAACTAGATTATCTCTGTAAAGACCCTGTTTCCAATGGAGATCACATTTGGAAGTGTGAAAAATTAGGACTTAACCTATCTGTCTTGAGGAGCACAGTTCAATCCATAAACCTAAGTATGAAGTGGAAATTTGAATGTTGGGAGGAAACACACAAGAAGCCGGCTATGGCAGTGTGTGTCTAGGATATAAAAGGCTAAGGAGGGAGAATCTCAAGTTTGAGCCCCACCTGAGCAACTTACTCACTTAGGGAACCCATGTTGCAAAATAAAAAATAAAAAGGGCCAGGGACATAGCTCAGTGCAAAGGCCTTAGTTTCAGCCCCTAGTACAGCAGGAAAAAATGTATGTGAGGACTGTGTACTTGTAGAATATTTTAAACTAAGAATGATCATTCTTGAATTTTTGAAAATGCATGCAGTAGTTACCAAGTCATTTGCCACTTAGAGGTAATGAGGAGTTCGGGCTGCAAGACTGAGAGGAAAAGAAACAGTGAGGACAGCAAAATGATCCTAATACTGGTCCAGACAGGGACAAGAGGGATGAGCCACATACAGGGTTTCAGATAGGCCCTCCCAGCAAGAAATCCGAAAGATCTCTCTCTGCTGGGTCTGAAGTATCAGTACCTGCCACTCATCTATGACGCAGGCCGGCCATGCTGCCCTCTCATGCATCCAGCTGGGCTAGACCCTCACAGTCTTAGGAAGTGTGACGTTTACAGGTCAGGGAACCCAAAGAAGCCCCTGACACAAGACATTACTCTGGCAGTCCTGAGGCACCTGGAAAACCAAAGCATTCTCAGTGATGATTGAGAGTTCCGTAAAGATCATCTTGAAAATGTACAGAGAACAGATGCTCCATGCCTGGGTCTTCAGTTAGGTAGGTATAAGAAGACAATTTAAAATTGGGATAAAAGTGGAAAAACCCATTTGTCAGCCACCAACTACATGGCTGGGAACTGATCCTGATTTAATGCACAGATATGAAGATGACTAAGTGGGCTATTAGAAGTCATGAAATTGCAGTCTTAATAAATTCAAGATATCACCTCCCCAGCTCTTTGAAAGCATGGCTCCCCTACTCCACTAACAGTTCCAGCTCTTGCACAATGCTGGACAGTGTTGCGAGCTCCAGCACAAACCCAGGCACACACAGCTGAAATGCCCATGTTTTGGGAAAGATCCCTTCTTCTCAATATATAATCAACATTGTCTGGGGTTGGTTGGCTTTCATCTTTAAATTGCTGATGTTCTTATTTTTTAATTATAAATTAATGTGGTTTTGTCACATGATTATTAATTTAGTTTGTTTGGTGAGGTCTACCATGCAAGTGGAATGCATATGTACAACATTTCTTGTGGCTTATAATTACCTAATAGTGACACTTAAAGGAATGTATATTGGTAGTATGAATATGTATCATCCAGACCACTATTTCCAAAAACAAAATATATTTAATATGTAAACAATGTACTTGTATTCCTTCCAAAAGTTACTTGCCCAATAATATTTTTGGTGATAAACATGTGTGTCATTATACAACTTCCAATATATTATCATGTCAGTAGTATAATACAAGTACTGAATTATTTTTATAGCCATAGGGTATTAGTTCATAACAAAAAATTTGTTTTTATGGCTCTAAACTTCAGAGATCTATGTTTTTCTACGTTGTAAGCAGTAGATTACCTCCTTTTTTATTTTATTCCTCAGATCATAAGAGGCTGCAGCTCGCTTCTGTGGGTTTATTTATTATAGGGATTCAGTTCTGAGGGACCCGAGAGTCCAGAGCTCTGCACTTGTGTCTAACAACAGCCTAATCAAAGTTGTTGGGTCAGGATGTGTAATTGAGTGAACAGTTCAGGACAAGACTCAGGTCAAATCCTGACCACATAGACTAGTGACAGGACCTGAGGAACCTTTTCAACATCTGAGAGTTTCCACTTCCTTATCTAGAAATCCAGGAAACATATCTACCTCATGAAGTGATTATCATATTAAATGAGATAAAGCACATGTAATGCTTAGTGTCACGTGAGCCACAATTGTACATGTTAAAAAACAAAATTATTATTGCTGATGTAACAGTGATAATTTTATCAGCCAAAATGAACTAGTTGCCATAATAAATAATACAAAAACTTAGTGGTTTACAACCAGAACATGTTATTTCTTAAACTCCCTCCACTTTCTTTGCAGGTCAGCCCTGCCTTTACGCCAAGTATCTTTGGGGTTGGATCTTTGGGGTTGTTTCAGCAAAGCATAAAGAGATGCACAGGCTCTCAAAGTTTTAGCCTAGGAATAATACATTGTGTAGCCCATTCTCTCTTTTAGCTAAAGCAAATTCTGTGGCTATTTGTGAATTTAGCACAGTGAAAATGTATAACAGTTCTACAAAATATGCACCTCAAGTAAAATGGAATATTTGGTGAGCAGTAATATGCAGTAATATAGCAGTCATGATGTTATTAACTTGAAGATAAAATGAAACAAGTGCATTCAAGAACCATGAAGGGAAAAGAAGGATATCTGAGTTGACTTACTGAGAGTGCAATATGTAACCCCATTTTTTAAAATGCAGTCATTGACTCAGTTAACAAATACAGTCCAAGATGTGTTTTCAGTGCAGTCAAAACTATATGTAAGAAGAGTACCTAATTAGAGCCTCCCTTTAAGTGAATTGTCCTCCCTTTTGTCTTATACACATAGTTACAAGGATGAGTGACTCCAAACATTGCAACAAACACTCAGATCAGGGAGTCCAGGTTGTGCTTGTTGCTATGTCTCTCTCAGTGGTCCAGCTACCGCTACCTCAGCAAATGCAAAGCACTCTGAGGTCCCTGTTCCACAGTGAGCTTCCCAGCTCCCTTTCTTTCTCAGATCCATAAATGCCTCTTAGTTACCAGTAACTCAATGATTCTTAGGAAAGACTCATTTTGTAACTCCATGCAATCTCCTAATAACTGAACGCACTGAGCTTCCACAGCACGGTTTTATCCAGTCTGAAGAGTCTTGTTTCTGAACCCACTAAGGACCTACACCGATACAGACTGAAACTGTAACCTGAGAAGAGAACACTCCTTTCTCAATGGGCTTAAACCATGACAGGGAGTGGCCAGTAACAACAAATATTTATGGGTGGGAGACCTGGGGAGCTATGTGGAGCTAGGGAGCAGGCTTGTATCTGAGGCTGAGCTTGAGTTTGAATCACTTATCAAATAGAGAAACACTCTCACCCATGGTAATTGCCCCCCAGAGGCCACTCAGAGGTAAACTAACATTTAAAGTCTAGTAACTCTAGGACTGGACCCATCCCAAGTTTGGCTGAATGATGAAGATGTGTCAATTAAATTCTCAAGGCTTCAGTTTAAGCAGGCATGGGAAACCCACTGAGTGTTACCAGGATGCTGTAAGAGGTCTAGTCTAGTCCTGACCTTACCTACAGAAAAAAGATAATCCTTACCCCTATAAAGGAGGACATGGATGTTTAATGAAATGAAATCCATGAACGTGGCAGGCAAAGTTCTATTTTCTTGTCTCCATTTTGTTCAGCCCCAGGCCACCTGTAGAAATCACAACAAAGGTATGTATCACTTGCTGCATTACTTACTTTTAATATGAAATATTGAATTACTCCTTTATTTCCATACTGTGATTTAAGTGAGGAACTTCACAATGAGCTATATCCCCAGCCCTGTGATTTGAGTCTTTCCAGATAGGTGACCTTGGACAACTGCAACACAGTGAGATATCTACTCCAAGGCACATACAGTGCTCTTGCAGAGTTTTGTAGGAAGATGATACTTGAGTTGATTCATGAAGGATGGATGTTCCCAAATGCAGTAAGAAAGTTGCCTTATACATACGAACTATTGTTATTATTCTTGGCAGAGTGGAGCCAGAGAGATCTAGATTAAGTCATAGCTCTTAGATGCACTCTTGTCATTGAAACAAAATACTCAACATCCACACTATAAAGGGGGAGAGGCTTAATTTGGTTCATAATTTTTAGAAAATTCAGTGCATAGTAAACTGCTTCCAAGGCCTGAATGTCACAGTATAGCAATCTGGTGAAAGAAAGCTGCTCACATTGTGGTGGCCAGAAAGCATAGAGCAAAGAGAAGCTCTGGCATGGGGAGATACGTGCCTCCACATCACACTCCGGCAGCTAACTCTTCTGATCAATTCTATCTTAGTTACTTTCTCACCAATGGGACAAAATATTCACCCCACCACCCAACTTAAGGATCAGAATTTGATTTTGGCTCGTAGTTTGCAGAGCTTCCAGCCACAGTCTCAGCTGACTATAAGCCAGGATGATAGGGCAGAGAGGCCCGTTGGCAGCAGGAAGCAGACCATGATCAAGGGGGGAGGCAGACAGGTATGACCTTTCAGGCCACACTCTTATGATCCACTTCCTCTGGATACACATCTCCTTCCAACATCATATTTTGCTATAAAGTTAGATGTGGACTGAACCACTGCTCACTATCAAGATCCCATGATCCAGTCCCCTCCCCAAGTCCCTGCCTATGAGGGCAAGAGTCTTTCGAGGGACATCTAGATAGGAGCCATCACGAGGCTCTACCTCCTGACAGCACTCTGTGATGTAGAAATCCCCTCCATGAGCAGAGCATCCTTCAAAGCCCCACCTCCAAACACATGAGCTGACTTCGGGCTTACACATAGCAAACAGAACAGGTCAATTTCCTCATTTATAATTTTGTCCCTTTGGTCAGCAAAGAATCAGTAAAAGTATTTAAATGAAACATATACCACATTTTCTGACATGCAGATTCTTCACAGATGCTATTTCTCTTCCTTTTTTTAAAAATTGGAATGTCCTTTTTTTCAATTTCTGTTCTAGAAAATTCCTACTCATTTTTTATATTCTACTTGAATCATCACCTCTTCTATAAAGTTACTATTTACTGAAAATATACAATCTCTCCCCTTTAAAACCCTGTTGGAATTGACCATGATTTCTCTTTTGCATTCCTTTCCCTTCCCATTCCATAAATCCTGGCTCATATATATATATATATATATATATATACATACACACACATACACATACACACATACACATATATACATACACATATATATGTGTATGTATATATATGTGTACATATACACATACACATATATATACATATGTATATATATTATATAATATATATATTAAATATATATAATTAAATTGTCTACACCTTATCTCTATTGCCCAATTTGAATGTCTGCTGTTTATTTTACTTTTGTTGTCTCCCAAGATAGCATTGTGACTACTACAAGGCTTTGGATTGTCTTAATAAAAGCTTGATTCACTTCATGATAAATAAACTATTATGTCTTCCATGCTACATATTTCTTCACTCCCAATCAGTCTCCTAATTTTCCTTCTTCCCTTTACACAGTACAGGTTTACTAATCCCTTTCCCTCTCTGTATCCAGTCACGGGTAGTTGACACACCAGTGATCAAGAAGGACTCATCCTTGCTCTTGCAGAGCTGACATTCCAGTCTGGGGTGGGGAAGATGATCAGGAAGCAAATAACACAAACAATGACAACTACATTAATATTATGAAGGAAAAATACACACAGACTTACCCTAGGCTCTGTTTCTTCTATTTTGCCTCATAATCTCTCCTCCTCTATTTTCATCTTCTCCATCTTCATCCCAATTTCTGTATATCTGAACTATTTGCCCTTACAGTCTACTTGTAATATCATCTTTTCATAAAAATAAGACAAGTTAGAGAAAAATATATATGCTACCCTAAGCAAACAAATGGACTTTTATGCACATCATCTCTATCCTAGCATAAGCCCCCTGAAAAGAAAGTCTCTTTATACTTTATCTTAATAGTAGCAAAGGCACCCAACATAAAACACAAAAGGAAATTTCAGTAACTTCGGGAAATGAACAAAGCCACTCCTGCTTCTCCTGACATTCTCCTTGTACTCTACAGGCTACTCTATGAGATGTCTCATCCATATGCCTTGCAGGACACCTTGATCTGTTTCTGCCTCTATTCAGGCATAGGTTTTTACACAAATGGTAAGTAAACAGTCACAGTCCAGCAGTGTCAAGAACTTAGAACATTCTGCCTCATGATTCCCGTGGTAACTAAGGCTGTGTTGGAAGGACTCTGCCACAACAGTATCCTATCCCAAAAAGACTGAGCAATTTTAATCATGTTAATTTTAATACTATGGCTGTAATAAATGGCTACCTGGATGGTAAGGTGCTGAGTGACAATCCATATTTGTAAACTCCTCCATTCCACTGCATATTTTCCTTGATTGTAAAGTACTATTTACCAGCAGATCATCTAAAGTTAATAATGAAAATCTTAAGCAGGTCAGTATTCACTGCTGTTGGTAAATAAGCAGAAATGTAGGGTGCACTGAGCGCTTATTCCTCTCTTCTGCTCACCCAGAAAGTGCTCCTTTACACCTGTCTTTGGCTTGTGACAGAGGTACCATGCAATATCAATACCCTGTGCACCACGAGGGATAGTAGAGAAGATCTGTGCCAAGCACTCTTATATATCCATATTTCACCAAATCTTAGAAGCTTCTGTTTGTGTGGGGAATGTAAAAGCTGTAGGGTTTTAATTATCCTGAACTGGTAGAGATCAATTAGAAAAATAAACATATTAGTGAAAAACCAAGCATTCTTTTGCTGCCAGCTCTATCGCTGGAGAGAGAAAAAAAAACAAAAACCAGAGAGTCCACACCCTTTCTGTGCTGATAGGAAACAAAGCCCTACAGAGGCAAAACTGCACGCAGAGTGGGTAAGAGCTAAGGTTTTGCAGTCAGCGGACTTTGTTCAAATACCAGGTCCAAGAAAGTTTAGCAAGTTGCTTAACTTTGGGCCTCATGTCCTCGACTTAAAATGGAGACAATAACAGAGTTGGAAGATTTGGTGAAATATGGATATAAAAGAGTGTTTGGCACAATTCTCAACATAGGAAACTAACTCGTAGTATTACTGTCATCACCATCATTAGCAGAACAGTATTATCTCAAATCACATAGCTTATTACTGGTATGACTTTCATTTAGACTAAGATTCCCAGGTTTGAGGTGTAGCTTGGTGATAAGAACATCTCTGCAGCATATGTGGGGCCCTGGGTTCAGTTCTTACTACAGATCAATGATAATAATAGAGTGTCCTCTTACAGTTACTTGGGTTTATTTTTATGTATAAGAATAATATCATATCATTCTTGTTTCTATCTGTAAAAGGCTCAAATTCGTTTCCCAGTGAAGTTTTACAGTAATTTGGTATTTTAACTGTTTGCTGAATCTTCCATTAATCGCATGTCCTACATTGTTACGGTTCTGGAAACACAGTTCACTTAACATGAACATCTTCTTGTCCTAAATGTTTAGTCGCTCAAGAACTATTAATGATTTACCAAGATGTTTTATGTTGAAGAGAACAGAATCTCTTAGGATATTTGACTAGAAATATTTTGTTCTTCCTAAGAGTCCCAAATTCACACAACACGTTGTTCTCTGGGGCTTGATCTAAATGGATAATCTATGACTCACAAAAAGATGGCTCCAGAGAATGACATGTAAGTACAGAATTCATGGCTGTTTATTTAAAAGCTGAACCCTATTCTTGACTACATTTGCTATATTTAGATTAGCCATTCTCACAAGGGGTTATAAACACACATTGGAGATGTCACATGTAAAATGTGAAAGAAAAGATGAACACATTTTTTTCTGAGTGACTGGAAGATTTTGCCTTCCCAATGCAGCTTCTTGTCTCAATGAAAACAAAACAAAACAAGATTCCAAAACGGGAAACACTGGAAAATTGGATAAATGACACTCCAGAGACAATACAGCTCTACACATGCTACATGTTGTGGTGGTAGAGGAGAAAATCGAAGGACTACAGCATTACTTAGTTTAGAATAATGGGGAACATTTCGAAGCAGATTCAAATTTGAGGGGCGTTCGAGGCTTATATGGTTTCCCTAGAAAAGATGGCAAGAGAGCTAAAGTAAAAGAATACAAAATTCTTAGTAAAAAATTAATGGGGCCCCCTCAGGGTTTTGGAAAGAACTGTGCAAATAAGACATGCTTACACTTAAGCTTAATGAGCTTTGTGGTAACTTTACTTGTTGGAGGTTGGTAATTCAAAAATCTTTCTCACAGAGATGAAATTCATAAAATTAAGACTTTTATATATAAAAAAACCATGATTTGACCTGAGTTGACCATGTACAGCTATGTCACCTAAGGCTAGTGACTTGACCATATGATCCTTAGTTTTCCCAGCTATTAAAAAAAAACAAATAATATTCATTTTATGTAGTCATATATTTTTTCAAAAATTCTATCTACCCTTTAATAAGAGCTCAAGAAATGGTATTGTTTCTATTTCCTATGTTATCTTAACCAATCAGCATCTTAACAAGGGGAATATTTGTTCAGAAAATTTTTTTATGTTAATTCTTTTTTTTTTTTTTTTTTTTTTTTTAGGTTTTTGGAGACAGGGTCTCGCTTTGTGGTTCAGGCTGGCCCTGAGCTCAGCCTCCAACTCACATCACAATCCTCCTGCCTCTGCCTCCCGAGTGTTGGGATTACAGGCGTGAGCCACCACGCCCGGCACTGTGGTATGTGGTACTGGTTGCTGCTGGGTGTGGGTCTCCAC
>PVIR01000645.1:0-160515 GCA_004026965.1 Petromus typicus | reverse complement strand
TGGCGAGGCTGCGGAGAAGAAGGAACCCTTCTCCACTGTTGGTGGGACTGTAGACTCGTACAACCCCTGTGGAGATCAGTTTGGAGAATCCTCAAACAGCTAGGATTGATGTTCCCATTTGACCCGGCCATTGCCCTGCTAGGTATATACACACAAGAATTAAAAGACTCATATCACAGTGACATATGTGCACCCATGTTTATAGCAGCTCAGTTTGTGATTGCTACATCTTGGAAACAACCCAAGTGTCCATCCACTGGAGACTGGATAAAAAAGCTGTGGTTCTTCTACAGAACGGAGTACTACTCTGCCATAAAAAATGATAAGTTTGAATCATTTCTACTTAAATGGACATACCTTGAGGATATCCTCATAAGTGAAATAAATAGGGTACAGATAGGTACATATCGCATCTTTTCTCTGGTATGAGAAAATGAAGATGTAAATGAGTCCTAGCATTGTATGTTATATATTGTGAAATAGAAAATGTTCAATGTAAAATAAGGTGAAAGAGGACAATGTTGAGATTGTAACAAAAAAGTAAGGAAACAAATTTTATGTATATGGGGGGTGGTAGGGTGGGTAGGGCTATGGGAAAAAATGAGAATTAAGTTGTGTCTTATACTGGTACAAATCCCCATTATGGAGTGCAATCATGATGTGTATATTTAATGTACCAATAAAGATAAAAAAAAAACCTTAGATGTATCAAAACATTATATATCATCTGGGGTCTTTGTGCACACTTGTAATCCCATCTGCTTAAGAAGCCAAAGCAGGCAAATGACAAGGTCAGGGACAGTCTGTGCAACTCTGTCACTTAGTAAAATTTTAAGAGGGCTAGGATTCAACTTAGTTTTGATGTCTTCATCTAGCATTCAGAAAGACCTGGAATCAACTCTCTATGCTGCAAGCACAATAAAACTTTACTGAAGTGTAACACTGTACAATCATATGTCAGTATTTTTATGTTATACATCAATTAAATAAGCCAAAGTCCTATTTTAAATTTCCCATATGGAAATAAGAAAACCAAAAAATCAAAACAGACAGGAACTACATTATATATGTTGTTTTAAAAAGAAATAATTGTTTGATACATTAACCACATTCATAGTCTATGAATCCAGCCAAGACCCTTAGTCACAGACTAGAAAAGAGAACAATCACCTGTATCACAAATCTCCACCAAGGGCTGAATTCACTCTGGTCTGATCTTTCACAGCATTCTCCGAAGTCACATTTTGAGGTTCTCTGTTTTTTCTTCCTTTATAGTTTGCCCCCTACTGGATATGACCAAGAATTTTTCCTGCTGTTATAAACTACTGAACTAACCTCCGCTCAGTAACATTTAGTTGCAGTTTTGGAATTACAAGATATTCATGTTTCATGATTGCTCAGCTTTTTATCTCAAATGCTTTTGTCCAAAATATGGAAAGGAATTTTCTTTCACTTTTTTCATTTGATTACTTTAAAGAACAACAACTGGATGGTCCAGAATACTAAAGCAGCCATAAGGTAGTAAAACTTAACCTGAACTCCAGGTACTCTGTGAAGACCAAACATGACATGGAAAATAAAATGTCATGCAGTTTTATATAATGAGATGCTGACAAGAGTCTCCAGTTCTTTCAACTTCGCAAAACTCAGTGCTTGGACATGTGTTCAGTGATTAAATAATTCTTTATCACCCTAAGATATAGATGTCTGAATACATTCCAAATGCAAAGAATATCTATTTGCATATTTTAATGAGATCTTTTTTTTTCAAAGTCAAAACTTTAGCTCAGTATCCTTGTTGATTGCTGAGTAGAAAACTTGTGGTCACCACATTTTCTATTAAAACCTCTCATAAATGCTTCAATATCTATGTTTTTGATTATAATAAAATTAAACAACTTATAAATACAAACTTAAATGAAATAATAAATATTTCAAATTTCAATCTTGGAATATTTAAAAAATATTATCCCTAAATTTTCCTCATATGCTATCAAAAAACCTTCTTTTTGTTAAAAGCTTTGTGAAATATGTGATGCAATGTGTTTCATTGTATACCAATGCAGACTTTCTACTTAATAAAATGAAGCAAAATATCACCTAGCTTCAGTAATTATTGTGGCACACAATTTACTAGAAAAAATGAGGAAAAAATATACTCATAGAGATCATCACATGTTAGAATGTTTTTTCCTAAAAGATGAAAGAAAATAAATATCCATAAAAGTGAGAAAATGAGAATATTGATGTACTGTTGATGGGAGTGTAAATTAATACAGCCATCAGGTATTAAAGTTATGAATGTGGATATACCTCAAAACATTAAACATAGACAGCACACGTCAAGCAATCCCATTTCTTGGAACATGTATGATATTTGAGGAGATAATCTGTACCCCCTTCTGGCTGCAGCATTCTTTGTAATATCTGAGATATGAAACCAACACTGTAAATTAATCCCTATTAAATAAAAAAATGAAGAACATGTAAGTTATGCAACACATATAGAAGTATTATGCATTTTAAAAAAACAATGAAATCTTAATGTTTACGATATGAATGACATTGGAGAATATTATGATAGGTGAAGAAAGACAGTCACAGAAAGGAAAATATGTAATGATTTCACTCATATGTGGTTTCTAAAAAATATCTGAACTGAGAAGAATGGTGTGGGTAAGAGCCTGGATAGAACATGACAGGACACATAGGTTTAATTAGAAAAAAAAATATTTTGGAAATCTATTGTCAGCAGGATGACCATGGTTAAGAGTAAAAAGTATTTGTGAGTCACTGAGAGCAACTGAAAATGAAATATAAAGTGATATGTTTGAATTAATGTGATTAAGTCATTTTATATTCTATTATTATATAAACATATCATCAAAGTGCACAGTGCAAGTATAGACAGTCTTTGAAAATTCCGCCTTCATACATCTAGGGAAACCTGAGAACAAAGGAGTGGTTTCTTCAGAGGTATCACTGGGTTTTTCTCTTGTTCCTAACCAGGTTGTCATCTGGTTAGTTAGGAAATCTCTCCTAGCTATGCATTTAATTAGGTGCGTGTGCTTGCATCTGATCAGGAGTGAACATAAATACAGTGAAAGCTATGGAAACTGAGTGTGCCCTAGAACTTATGACACTTCAAACACTCAGAGGAAAGAAAAATAATAAGAATATTAGATAAGCATTTAGCAGAGAACAAGTGTTATGACCTACACCTCAGAAAGGTAGAAAAAGATTTTCACTTAGATGTTTGGTGGATTATTTTTTTTTTCAACCAAAATTGTCTCAAAGACTGATTTCTGAAAGACATCAACTGATTCCAACCACGACTTTATTTCCTGAACTTCACAATCGGTTAAATAATCTATTTAGTTCAGTACGCTCACCTGCCAAGTTAAGTCAAGTTTATATAATCTTTGGGATGATTTCCATACTTCCATTAAAACTTTATTTTCTCTCTTCATCTAAGAACCAGTGTAATGAGTCTCTCTCTTAAAAAAGAAAATTTTAAGGTTGCTTTCATTTCAGGTACATTGAGATTCTGCAGTAAAATACAGTCATCCAACAGATAAATAAGGCCAAAAAATTTTTGAAATGACACAATTGGCAGGGAAGAGAGGCTGTGCAAAAGTCAAATTGAGAACATTGTACAACAGCCAATGATTCTGAAGAGGAGTCAGCTTTTTCAGGCATCATTTGCCTAATCAATCAGAAAGAAATTTTCCAGCTGACAGGTTTCTTTCCTGCATACTGAGAGCTGAAAAAATATTTTAATCCGTGTCTAATTCTCACATTTACCTTCTGTGTCTTATGTTTCGGGAAAGCTAAGCTGTCGGAAGTCACAAGCCTCCAAGGAGCTTTGGGACACACCTAGGCGCTCTCTAAACGCTGGAGCTCCACAATCTCTGACCTCCAACTCGGCATATTTTTCAATGTGTCGCAGACATGTCTAACAGGAAAAGGAAGTTTCTGATCCAAAAAACCAAAAGCAGAGCGAGTCACACTCCTGAAACAAAGTAATTCCTCAATATAGTTTCAAGGGAAATGAAAATTTTCAGTAATTCAAACACCTACTTCAGCAATGTATAAAAATAACTGAAGGGGAAAAAAAAAAAACCTTGATATTTGTGATTTTTCCACTGTTATTTTTTTGTGTTTTCATCTAAGGAAAAACTCAGTACACTCCCCATTTAGAGTGTGCACCATATGTCCCATCAAGTACCATTATAATTGAATCTGAGTTTTTAAAAATCCACATTTATTGATTTTTTAAAAATCTCAATATATTTAAACAAGCTTAAATAAAAAAATTATTGGATAGAGGGAGTTATATAGTAAGGCTGTGCAGGTAGTTCATATGTTCATATGCAAATACGTATGCAAATTATAACAATGTCTAAATATAATTTACTTGCATGTCGATAATCACTTTTGTTGATTTTAAAGATAAATGAAAATAAATGTAAAAGATGACAGTGGTAGGATACTTGGAAAAGATGAGAGGGCAAGACAAAGGGTCTGAAAGAAATTACAAAATAAAAGAAAAACAGACTAATTATGAATTGCTAGCGAGGCACTGTTAGCGTTTACCTACAACTACCTTGAAAGTCGATAAGAAAGGCGAGCTGAATGATTCATGCTTCACGTTTTTATATATTTAGTAAAATTTATATTGCATGTTACATTACAACACATCTTCCTATTAAATATTAATGCAGAAGTGTCTGAATGTTAATCATTTATTATGTTCACAATAGTTTATCTATTTCTTCTTCCTAAATTATTTAGAGTAAAATCCTTCCTCAAAGATTTTCTTTTGAAGGACTTTTAGCTAGTGCAGCCAGAAAATAGAGTATGTGGTCAATATCTGAAAGGAAATAATAATGCTTCTCAATTAAATAGTATCTTCAGCAAGGACTCACAACAAATAGCGGTACAAATTCCAATAACATAGCTATATGCACCCCTTAGCCAAGATTTTCCTTATTAAAAGAAGAAAAAAATGAAAATTAAATTTTCTAATTTTTTTGATAAAAGCTTCGTCATGGTGTTTTGATGATGAATTCCATGCTAACAAGGTTTTCTAGTTTGGGAAGGTCCATTAATTTCTGTCTACTTGTTATTACAATTTAAAGAATATTCCCTGCTAGATTTTAAGAGAACATTAAATCAATAAATGTCAACACCTCATATAAAATGGATATGATTTATTTCTTTACCTCATCAAAACAGATAATTGCTAAGAATCCAATGGAGACAAACTAGATTTCAAGATAACTAGACCAGTCAGTTATAATATTGTATATAGCTCCAAAGATAAAAAAGCCAACGGCATGAATTTTTAGCTAAGCTTTGATATAAAATTAGTTTATATAATCAGATTTATTTTTGTTTGTAAAACACCTTCAAGGAAATGCTTAGTATTTTCCTTTAGACAACCTAGTTCCTGAAAGGAAAGGTAGGGGAAGAACATAGTGCCTTTGTTTTACATACTCTTTATCAGTATCAATTCTATTCTAATAATCAGTATCAATTCTATTTTGGGAAATAATAGAGTAAGATAGACAGATGATTATTCATATATTTCTTCCTTCCTTAAATATATTTTATGTGTAGCATATCTTCTTTAGCTATCTTGTTTGATGCATTTTTTTTCACATCAATCATTTACAAATAAGGAAATAAGGATCAGAAAATTAGAATTTGTCATCCAGGAACACAAAATTATCTCTAAGTAAACAAAATATATTTAGAAATTTAAAATGCTAATAAATGTAAGAATTATAAGATAATATATGCATATATCATTGTATGCAGGATATGCAGTAAAACTAGTGAGAGTAACTTTTAATAATATGATCCCTGGGGCCAGGGAGTTAGCTCAGTGGTTCTGGCGCCTGTCTTGCAAGCGCAAGGACCCGGGTTCGATTCCCCAGTAACCACATACCATACTGGGTGTAGAGACTCATGCCCAGCAGCAACCCGTACCACATATCACAGTGCCGGGCGTGGTGGCTCACGCCTGTAATCCCAGCACTCGGGAGGCAGAGGGAGGAGGATTGCTGTGATGTGAGTTGGAGGCTGAGCTCAGGGCCAGACTGAACCACAAAGCGAGACCCTGTCTCAAAAAACCAAAAAAACATGGGCCAGGGAGTTAGCTCAGTGGTTCCGGGGCCTGTCTTGCAAACGCAAGGGCCAGGTTCGATTCCCCGGTAACCACATAACAATACTGGGTGTGGAGACCCCACACCCAGCAGCAACCAGTACCACATATCACAGTGCCGGGCGTGGTGGCTCACGCCTGTAATCCCAGCACTCGGGAGGCAGAGGCAGGAGGATTGTGATGTGAGTTTGAGGCTGAGCTCAGAGCCAGCCTGAACCACAAAAGCGAGACCCTGTCTCAAAAAACCTAAAAAAATAAATAAATAAAAATAAAATAATAATAATAATATGATCCCTATGTAATTAGCTTGAAAAGTTAGTTGTCAGAAACGTTAAAATTGCCTGTCCTCCCTGTATGAAGCTTAATTTGATCTGCCTCACATGGTGAGAAAAAAATAGACTCAGAGAGTGAACTGAGCTGTCTTTGACAGTTGTAACTTAGGACGAGATGTACATCCCAGCTTTTACCTTCAAATATTTATGCTTGTGAATTAATACAGGAAGGGCTGCTCTGTGCCCTTCTATAGATCTTTTGAAATGAGAAAATAATGATCTTGCTCTTGATGACTTAACCTTCATCTCTTCTGCCCAGTTCTAATATTTTATAGATTTCCTTGAGAATAAATGGAGCTTATTTAAGCCAAATTTTGTTTTCATTTCATTTCTCTCTGAATTTGGCTTATGTATGCTCCATAAATGTTCTTTAGGAAATAAATGAAATAAGTAACTAAATATTTTAAGGCTAAATTAGACATTTGAAACTTGTGTAGATATCATACACTAGCTCAACTTTGAACTGTAGGTTCTAAAAACTAGGATGATTAAGCAATGTTCGAAAGTTAGATGATTTATGTCAATTTTAGTGTTTTCTCTTTATAATGCATGTCCAAGTTATATTTTTCTTTTTTATCATTTTTCTGAAAGATAATGGGTTACTTCCATGAAGTGTCTTGTTTGTAACACAAGTCATGCCCATGGAATGCTCATGCCTAAGCAGTCAAACTTGTCCCAGCATAGAAGCTACGCTGCCCACAGCTGGATGACCAGAAACAGGGTGGATTTCCTACCTGCCCACAGGGAGAACTCACTTTCCCCTCCACGAGTGAGTTTTCTTCCTATTAGGTTATCAATTAAATATATCATTTCTTATGCTCACAGGCCATCAGTCTTTAAAGATTTATAGAAATGGGGAAAAAAAAGAAAAAGACAAGTAGGAAAGAAAGTAGAAAGGAGGGAAGGAAAGGAACAAGAGTGCAAAAAAGCAAGCAAAAAAGAAAGGAAAGCAATGAAGCTCGTTTGTTACTTTAAGGAAAACTCTCCCAGATGCATTACAGTCTTTTATGTATGGTCTAACCGGTCATGGGAAAATCTAATACTACTAACTTCAGAATTATCATAAAATTTTTAGACCAGGAATTCTTGAGCCAATACAATGAATATTTTTACATTTTCATAGTTTTTTTTTTCTTCATAAGTTGAGACACCAAACATCTCAGATTATAAAATAAAGGTATATAACTCAGACATTTATATCCACATGAGAAATTACATAGCTATTGATGAAAATAAGAAATATTTCAGTGATTTCAAATTAGAGAGGAGAAGGAAAGTGAAAGTGGTCAAATTTTTTGCCACATTCTGAGATTTGCACATTGCCCTTCAGAACACTCTCTCGCTTAGCACTTACACACTAATTCACAGAATTATTTCATTCATGTGAGTCTTACACGTATGACCATGAGTGCCGTTAAACAGCTACCATGTCTGTGTTTACTAGTCTCATGCCCCAGTCCCACAGCCAAGGCCTCGCTCACTATTTTACTCAATTACACATGGGAGAAAAAGGAAGACTTCTCGGGAGGGACCATGTCACACCAAGAGTTGACAAAGGTTTACGACTAACTCTTGAAAGGTTATTAGAGGACAAGGTAAAGAAAACTTTATCCAAGGCTGAAGGATGTGCTGTAAAGGGCAGATCAGAACTGCTCAGCAGGCCTTGCCATTTGACATGTCTCCCTAGCCCCATCTCTGTCCATGCCTGAGGGGTGACAGTATCTGAGTAGCTTGGCACAAATTTTTAGTCAGATTCAAACACCACCATGTTTCAAGAGAGGGAAAAATGTCTTCTGCAAACATTCTGTCATGAATTAGTTGGCAAAGATTCTTTTTAGGAAGACATTTCTGGAACAGACAATCAGCTCTCACAAACAAGGTAAATATAATCGAAGGCATCAACATTCTATTTCCCAAAATCTAGTGTCTCATAGTGAAAACAAAGTTAGACCCTAACATGCATTAAAATTCTCGCCCCAAATATGTTCAGCCCTCAAATTGTACTTACCAAATTTCAAGAAATACAAAGTAGAGAGCTACATATTAAATAAAACAGGCTACAATCAGGAAATCCAGAGTTCTGGAAAATCCACCATGCACACAACAAGGTGAAAGAACAGAAAAATGAAGAAATAACATCGAAATGTATATTTAATTATTTTCTTTTAAATTCAAAGAGATGTAAGAAAATTAATTTCCTTACATACTAATTAGGTCAATTTTTAAGATATGTATATTTGATAATATAAATGAAATACTAATTTTCTTATATGATATTTTATATATATACAAATACTAATTTTGAAAATAATTAATTTACTGAGTTCACTGACTAAAGCTTAAAAGCTAAACAAAAGAAATCAATATACTAGAAAAATAAACAAAGACAAACTACATATTTAATATAGTTCCACACAAAGCCATCAGTTTTTCTTTACAAATTCCTCAAATAGCTGTCAGAGTATCAGACCTTTTCATTTCTTCTGTAACACAATGGTATTTCATGTATTTGTCAGTAAATTTCAAATGAAAAAGATATCTTTATCTCCCAAGGGCTGTACATTATTTCCTAAGAGCAAATAATTTTGAAGCAAAATTGCCAGATTATGACTTTGTATTTAAGGAAGGAAGAAAACCAAACCAAACCACTTTCTATAGGAAATTATTTACTAACAATAAATAGATTTTTATCAGCAATAGTAACATACCATTTGCTTAGTTAGGTAATCTAGTAAATTCCAGAAATTTTGTGTGTATATTGTGTTCTCAAATTTTAGAATATTATGAAGAACACTTAAATGAATCAAAATTATATTTTTATGTTTTAAAATATTTGTTTTTTTATCTTTATTGGTACATTAAATATACACATCATGATTGCACTCCATAATGGGGATTTGTACCAGCATAAGACACAACTTAATTCTCATTTTTTCCCATAGCCCTACCCACCCTACCACCCCCCCATATACATAAAATTTGTTTCCTTACTTTTTTGTTACAATCTCAACATTGTCCCCTTTCACCTTATTTTGCATTGAGCATTTTCTATTTCACAATATATAACATATAACTGCGGCACCGAGTCTGCGTCACTGAATCTGCGCCGGGTTTGGAGTTTACTTGTCTCCAGGCCCACGCCGGAAGAGCGCCCAGGGACTGAGTTTAGCAGCGGGCGGCTCGGGAAACGGTGACTGCAGCACTGAGTCTGTGTCACTGAAGATGTAAAATATTTGTTTTTAAAATTAAATCTTTTAATCTGTGAACGAAAACTATTATAGCAATATTAAAATTTCAATAAAAATTGGCAGACTGATATGTGTTATTTATAAAAAGTAGAATATTTTGTGGAAATGACAATGAAACTCCATCAGGTTCCATGCTAATCTGGAAACTTTAGAAACATACAGTCACCACTGAAGTGATTTTGGACATTGCAGAGCACCTGAAACTGGACTGTGTCACAAGTGATGCACTGACATTGCATGAGTAATGAAAGAACAGGTTGTGGAGTTCTCCTCTGCAGGGCAGTGAGCTAAGTACATCCAGTGAAACAGAGGTGCTAAGTAAAGAACACAGGATCGTGTTGCATAGGAAAATAGAAAAAATAAACCCTGAATAACAGAACTGTGAGTGATATTCTATGTTGTATACTAGTGCTCTGGAAAACTACTTCTAAGAGCAGCATCCAAAGAATGAGTTACAAATGTATAGACTTAAAACATAGCATATGGTCCTACAGAGCAAGAGATCAAACTTCTAAATATTCTCTCGAAGCATTACCACAAGAAGAAATGGCTGCTGAGCATAAATTTTATTTTCTAGCCTAAAAAAGTCAGTAATTTCAGTGCAAATCAGTGCATGAGTTTAACAGGAGAGGTGCATGTGCACCTGTTACAAGATGTCCTGATATGACAAAGAGAAACAGAGAACAACCAAAGCAGTCTGTGGTTGTGTTAAGAGCCTGGGTCCAAATACCAGGAAACAGTTTCTGAGAACTAGATTATACTAAGGAAACACAGTACAGGAAGGGATCTTTTATCTAGATAATATTCCTTTAGACTCTACATTAACTTTTTATTTAATAAAAAAACTAACAGAAATATAACTGATTTGGAACCAAGGATTTATCTCAAGTGATATGGTACCTACCTTGGAAGCCCAGGAGCCTGAGTTTGATCTGGGTACCCCAAAGGAAAAAAAAAAAAAAGACTAATTTTAAGTTAACATAAAATTTAATTGATTTTCAGTGTAGAATTGTAGTTTGAGAAGCATTTAAGAACAAGTGCTGTTGCAAAGACATTTTTTTATAAATATCATGCTAGATAAAAGAACACAGTTTATTAACTTGGTTAAATTGTCTTTCTAGAACTGCACTAATTTGGTTAATAAACGTTAGTTTCTATGTATTCAAATTTTGATTAAATGGATACAGAGTACACCAAACAAAATCAGTAGTAAATTTTAGTCTGAGTATAGTGATTTATTATTTGATATAATTCCATATATCTTTGGAGTTAATCATAAAATTGATTTCTATCAACTTTAAACACATTCAAATCTTAATAAATCAAAAATGAGCAGACATTTATACTTCTTTCAATAATAATACACTATTATCATTTTCGTGTCGTTTTTCTTTGGGGGAGATTCAGGAATTTTACGTAAATAATTTTTCTGCTTGTGTGTGATTTACAGGGAGAAACAAACTTGGTGTATAACAAATAATAGCTTATCTAATTAGAAGAATCCAGGTGCTCTGAAATGATTATAATATGATAGAACCTTCACTGGCTTCTTGATTTAAAGGTACTATTAGGTATCTGGCAAAGCAATTGTCCCTAATGAACATTTTAAGACATCATTAAGAGTAATGTAACACATGTATTCTTTACATCTCTTTAACTGGTAATTTCACTAGGCAATCTAGTAATTCAGTGTCAGATAATGATTAAGTCGTGAATGTGATATTAAATTGCCATATTAGAAATGAATATAATAGTTGGAATTTCCTCAATCTTAAAATTCAATTTTATCTAAATTGCTTAAAAAGATTTTGTGATAATATATACAAGATCATGTGAGTATATTACACCGAAGTTTATTATAAGATCAATTTTTATTTAGTAAAATATAATCTGTGCAGCTATGCTAAACAAGTAGAGTCTGTATTTGGTTTATGATTGGAATTATAGTAATTGCAATTTAATTAAATTTTATTGAAGTGTAATTATGTAGAAATTCTCAAGAAATTCAATACTATCAGCAAACCAAAAGCTGACTTGAGATCTATCTGTGACCAATACTTCTGACCAAGTTAAGCCCTGCATTGACTTCTAAAACTATGTATGAGTTCTTCTTAGTTTTAAATTTAATACAAAATGTGTGAAAGCTTTTTTCTCTATATTTTGTATGTGTGACATTCATATTCTATCTTATTGCAGTTGAGATTTTTTTCATTTTTAATTCATATCTAATATTCAGGTCATTCAATGACATACAAGATTCATAACAACAGACAGCTCAATTACTCAGATGTTGAATAACTGAGTTGCGGGGAGTTTGGGACTTAAGCAGCCATTTCACTATTTATTTATTTGTTTTATTTATTATTTGAGACAGGGTTTCTGTTTGTAGTTCAGGCTGGCCCTGAGCTCAGCCTCACACTCACGTTACAGCAATCCTCCTGTCTCTGCCTCTCAAGTGCCAGGATTACAAATGTGAGCCACCACGCCCGGCACTGTGGTATTTGGTTGGGCGAGAGTCTCCACGCCTGGTATTGTATGTGGTTTGTATGGATCAAACTCGGGCCCTTGTGCCTGCAAGACAGGGACTGGAAACATTTCACAGTTTCTATAAAGAACCTCTTGCTCAAAGTAGAGTGTATGTTCAACTTCTGTACCTGTATTACAATAATTTCCAAAAAGTAATAAAAATTTACATTTACATATTTAGCAAATTGTTTAAGATTTCCAGCTTTACTGAATTGTTACCAAAATCAGGTACTGTTAGTCTTTTTCATCTTCTTTTCATGTGAGATCTTCCATTAACTTTGTAGTGAAATAACTTTATGATTTTAATTTATATTCCCCTTATATATATGACCTTGAGTATTTATGTTCAATGCCTTTTTAATATTCTGTTAAGATTTTCATTTTTCTTTTCTTCCATTATGTTTAATTAATTTATTTATTTATTCTGAATTTATATTTCATTCTGAATATTGATGGTATTTTGATTTTATGAATTGAAAGTATCTCGTTCTGTGTTCTGATTTTTCACACTCATAATATCATCTTTTAATGAATGGAAATTTCAACACAAAGGCCACAAGATCATCTGCCTCTCCAGTTATCTATTGTCATGTAAAATTTATACATCTTTATATAGAGAAAAGAAATATATTCTCTTTATATAAGAGAAATTTTAAAAGATTCTTTTTGCCATTTGAATCCCAATCAAGAACTACATATCACTGGCACCTAAAATAACTCATTTCTTTCGTACAAGTTGAATGAAACATACTCAAGTTCAACATTGTCTTCATATGTGGCAACTGATCATAAACCATCATCAATCATAATCAAATAATTATCATAAAATGAAAACATAATTACAATAACCAGAAAGAGAACAAAAGAATAATGATTTTATTTTGCTGGATTGCAGTAGAACATCCATGTGTATAAAAATTATATAATATAAATTCAGAGTTAATGCTGCAGTGTAAAAATTATTTTTATTTCAGTACTGTATTTTTATAGAAGAAACTGTTACTCATATATTAGCAAGCAGAAGTAATATAATATCTTAAAACTTTGTATTTTCACTTTTGTATTTCTTTCTTTATTGAGTTCAGGGGTACATTTTAGGTACATATATTATTAGTACCTGTTTGCAGCATGTAAAGTTCACCTTTACATTAGAGAGCAGGTATGTGAATGTAATGTAACAGCTTAATTCATATATATATATATTATACTATAGTATATAATATATTAGTATATAGTATGGTAGTATATATACTAGTATATATAGTATATACTATATACTAGTATAGTATAGTACTGATATAGTATACTAGTATATAGTAATATATATATATATATATATATATATATATATATATATATATATATATATATATATATATATATATATATATATATATATATATATATATATATAAACAGCCCTTGTATTTGGAATATGTTTATTGAAGGATTGCAAGGTAATAATCAAATAGCTTTATGGAAAATAAAAATTAATATAGAGACCAGAATAACTCTGGAAGTTTGAGGTTTAAAAAAAGATTTAAGTAGAAAAATCTCTTATTTTCTGTTTGTTACCATTTTAACTCTGAATAGTTTGTTTTTTAGCCTGACATGGAGGCAGATGCCTGTAATCCCAGCACTCAGGAGGCAAAGGCAGAAGGATCACAGTGAGTTCAAGGTTAACCTGAACTACAAAGTGAGATCTTGTCTCCAAAAAAAAAGTTTTGTTTTTGTTTTGTTTGACAGTGGGGATCGAACTTAGGACTCTGTGCTTGTCAGACAGGTGTGGCATCACTCAGCTACATCCCTGGCCCTTTAATAGTTCTTTAAACATTGATTTAATTTTAAACTCTAGTAAAGGAAATTAATTTTATTTTTTCCACAGTCACATTGACAAAACACCATAGCAATGATGAAAATTTTGGGGTAAGAGTAAAATGTTTGTAAATGAAGATATAAAAAATAAATTTAATCTGGTCATTTAGAAATATAAAAATAATCCTATGTATTCTATATATTAAGATTTTACGCCATATAAAACAGTAATGAGTGTCTGGCCATTATTTCCTTTCATCTTGCCAACAATCTTTTTATTAATTAATTGATTTTGTCAGTACATTTATGCACACATTATGATCACAACGACATTGAAAATATGTGCCAGTATATGATGCATCTTAATTTTTTTTTTTTTTTAGATATGGTCTCAATTTTGTACTTCAAGCTGGCCCTGAGCTGAACCTTAAACTCATGGCAGTCCTCCTGCCTCTGCCTCCCACGTCCTGGAATTACAGGTGTGAGTCACCATTTCCAGCACTGTGGTACATGGTCCTGATTGCTGGTGAACATGAATCTCCATGCCTGCATTGTTTTATGTGGTTACCGGGGAATAAATGCTGGCCCTTGCACCTGCAAGACAGGCACTGGAACCACTGAGCTAAATCTCTAGCCCGCATCTTAATTCTTATATTTTCCCATTCCTTTGCACACCCTACAACTCCCATCACCATTTGACCTTGCTATTCTCCTGCTAGGTGTATGCATGGAAGAATTAAAAGATTCATATCACAGTGACATTTGTTAACCCGTGTTCATAGCAGCTCATTTTGTGATATCTAAATTTGGTAACAACCAAAATGCCCATCTATCAGAGACTGGATCAAGTAGATGTGTTGTTTGTTAGTTTTAGTTTTGGTTTGTTTTGTTTTGTTTTGTTTTTGTTTTTTTGTTTTTGTTTTTGTTTTTGTTTAAGGTTTTTTGAAACAGGGTCTCGCTTTGTAGTTCAGGCTGGCCCTGAGCTCAGCCTCAAACTCACATCACAGCAGTCCTCCTGCCTCTGCCTCCCGAGTGCTGGGATTACAGGCGTGAGCCACCACGCCCGGCACTGTGGTATGTGGTACTGGTTGCTGCTGGGCATGAGTCTCCACGCCCAGTATTGTTATGTGGTTACCGGGGAATCTAACCCAGGTCCTTGTGCTTGCAACACAGGCGCCGGAACCACTGAGCTAATTCCCCCGCCCCAGTTTTGTTTTTGTTTTTATAAAAAGGAGTATTACTCTGCCATAAAGAATAAATTCAAATCATTCGTACTCAAGTGGCCATACCTTGAGCTTCGTTCTTTTTTAATCCCCCTGCCTCTTCCTAACCATCATTGTCCTTCCTTCTCTAAATCCCCTTTCCACGTTTTCATTTCATTGTTATTTTTACTCCATTTTGCTGACTATGGAGATCAGATGGGAAGAATGAGGTCTAATTGGCCTCCTCAGTGAGCTCTGAGGAGGAAGAGAACACGCATGTGCACTGACAAGCCACAGAGAAAAGTGAAAACACCTGATGTGAAGTTGTCTACCCCTCCCTGAGAAGTATCTTAGAGAGTGAAGACAAGTGAATTCTGTGGAACTCTTAAATGCTCATGTCTGTATGCACCAGTCTTTCAGTACTCTATGTCAAAAGGAGACATGGGTTGCTTAGCCCCTGAGATTTTAACCTAATTCTATGTCTATTTTTCATCTTTGTCACTTCTTGGTCAGGTATGACCCCAGCTTGTAAGCTGTTTCCTACAACTGACATATAATGCTTACATTTATTCTGTGTATTTGGTACCTGTAAATAACATACAAACCTCTAAATATTTTACCTTCTTTTCAACTCCCCATCCTTGTTTCTTTGTATCAGGTTTCAATGTATACATTTGTCAAAGATTTTTTTTCAGAATCACACTGAAGGCCTTGAGCATGCGCATAACTGCTTTACCGCTGACCCTCACTTTCTAATTAACTTTCTTTAAGTCTAGAGAGTGGTCAGATTTGTAATCATTTGCACCTGACTGACAGATTTTTTTTCACAACTATGTTTTCAGAAAAATTCTTTCACATGATATAACATGTAATAATTGGAGTCTTAAAATTTTGACTTATTAATAAATCCTCTTTTATGATCAATCCTGGAATGAATTAAGATTTTCCTGTCTTATCTTCTTTAGACTTCATTCTAAAAACTTCACATATTTTAAACATAGAAACTCCAGGTGATCATAAATATTAAGAAAATTGAGACTGTACAAGTTTTTTCCTTCATTTCACCCTCAGTGAGCAATTATTGTTAATTTCTATTTTGATGTTAAAGAAGACCATGAATTTCGATTAGAGAGAGCGCAGAAGATTCCAAATCTTAATAACACACTCTTGAAACACATGCATCTATGAGTGCCTGACTGTCGAAGTGAAAATTAAATAAAATTCCACATAGAATACAATGTCTGTGAGAGGATATGTAAAGAGCATGTGTTAATTTGAAGCTTATATATGTTATTAAAGTTTAATGGTAACCATAGTGTTTGTTTGGAACTTAAAACAACACAATATTTTCTTCCTGGGGGGAAAATTTTTATCACTGACTTGAGGCATGGTGTTAATAAAAACCAGACCGACTTTAGCTCTGTTTTATTGTTGGGTTTAAATTCTCTGCAGCTAGTATTCTACTTATTGCCTAAACCACAGATGGGCTTCCCTGACTACCTCACCCTTGGCTTTCTTCTTCCTGGGGAGTTTTGTAAAACTAAGAGGAATCCAAATATTCAACTTGCTACTTTTCAAAATGAACTGTTGTTTGACATCAATATTTACCAGCAGTTCCTTGTGCAAAAAGCATCACTGACATGAGAAAATATTGAATTTTTCTTCTCATATATCTTCTTGACAATATTAAATGATAGGCCGCCTGCCTTTCGAGGAGCAGATGGGCAGTGTTCAGGTTCAAAAGATTCATCACAAGCGGAAAGTATAATAATATTGACATGCTTGTTATTTAAAAGCATCATGTCATATATATTTAATGTTTAGCGTTAGTATAGTAATTATCATAAGGTGATTATTTTCCTTACTTATCTCTCCAGGAAAGATCCCCCTATTAGCAAAACTGATGATAATAATTAATTAGAATTCTATAGGTATCTTACAATTTAAATGAACAAAATCTTTTCATGGACACATATATACACAAATCACACACACATACCATTTATTCTCCTCATATTCTCAGATACCATATTCTTTATTCATGTGAAGATTAGTGAATCAGACAACTTTCATGATTTCTCTGAGCTCATGTGTTGACCTATTCTATAAGTATTGATTTAGTGCTCTGTTCAACTATTATGCTGGAAAATAAACTGTGAATAAAATAAAATTATATTTCCCTTCAAATAATTATGAAAAAATGTCATCATAACCTGGATGGTACTTGGCACAAGATCTTCAGGCTTTGGACCAATGTATCTACTCATCCCTGTCCATTATCTGCCTCTTGGAGCAAAATAAAAGAAAGTCAGCAAATTCTTGCAAGTGGTATCTAAAGTACAATCAAACAAACAAAAAGTTACTGAGATTATATGTTGTGTATTTTAGCAACCTTGGGTCTTTGCCTTCCAGGTTTTGTGCTGCTGACAACAGGCTGAATACAGCACACTAGACCTTCTCACTGTGCAACACAAAAGATCAGTGGGGAAAACGAGATCCACCTTTGTAAATATAAAGTATCAGAATACATTCTAAAGTGTGCTAAAAGCTCTGTCTTTTTTCCTTCTGACAAGAACCTAAAGTAAAAAGGAAAATTCTCTTTATTGGTTGTAACTACATTGATTTTTTTTTGTGTGTGATTGTTGTCACAGAAAATATAAAAGATTTTTTTTTCTTAAGACAATTCTTTTCATTGTGAGATGATAACATCTATATTCTACAAGGAGAAAAAGTGGAGTATAGTATTATGTTTCTTATTGTGTAAAAACAATGGAGTCCTTGTCTAATGAAATGTTAAAGAAAGAAAATGGACAGAGTATCATTATGCTACATTATGAGCCATTAACAGCAACTAGGAAGTAAGTGGGGTTTTTTTTGCTTGTCCAAAGTTCTTTCAAAGCAGCTGCATAAGTAGTTGATGTTTGTACTACAAAGGAAATATTTTTTAAAAGCTAAAGAAAAAAGTTCTGTGACTAGAGGATGATATCCCTGAAAATTTAGATAAAGAAAAATGAGAACAAATGAAGAGTCAAATTAATTAGCATTACTGATTACCCAAATATTTTCTATGAATATATCACAAGGTGAATGAAAAAGGACTTTGCAGAGAATTTAAATTTCCTCCCAAATTCTACACTGATGAGAGAAGATCTACCTCTCTTATGATACTGTCAGTTATTATCTTAATACCCTGAAAAGTTTGGGATTTCTGAATCTTTCCTTCTAATCTAATACCTCCAAAACCTGACAGATAATAATGAGATGCAACAATAGCTGGATTAAGTTTTCTCCAAGCCCAGTCACATAATTGGCTAATGGAATGGTTATAAATAACTCTTATCTTTCTTCTTAAAAGAAAATGTACTACTTTGGGAAAGGTAGGCAAAAAACCATTTGGGGCTACAAAACCAACTTTAGCATTTTCTGAAAATGCAAAAATCATATAGGATAGAATGTGTATGCCTTATGTGTCATGTTTTTTCAAAAATAATATAGGATACAATGTCTATGCCTTATGTGTCATGTTTTTTCTGAGACTGTAAATTTTTTTTGAAATTAATTGAGATGTATTAAATATTTGGATGTATTAAATATAACATTTATAACCTGAAGAATGAATCAAATAATGGACATAATATAGTATTCATGAGGTCATTTGTTTGTATGAGTTATTTTATCAGCATATAACTATAAAAGGCACAATTAATTATATTTTTTCAATAATTCACACATAACATTTATGTTCCCTTTGTACCTAGGTATAAAAGAATTTCCCAGTTATACTACATAGTACTGACTACTCCACTCAAAAGGATTTTTGAGACTTTCTACATTTTCAAATGTCTGTCATATAAAACTATGTAATCCAAGAAAGAATAAGTTATTAAAATTTAATGTAGCCAAATGTAATCTTTCCTATATATACAAATACCTATATATTCTAATGACTGAATTAATATTTAATTGGAGTGTTTTTTTAAATGCAGTAACATTTATTTTGATTGAGTCTTGTATTTTAATTATAGTTTGTCTACTTTCCAGGCTTTCTAAACAATTTCTAATCTTATTTTTATTCAAATCTTTATTGGTACATTATGAATATAGATCATTCATTTAATATTGAAAGTGTGTACCAGAATATGACACTTCTCATTTTTCCCCTTCCCCCACCCACCCTGCAACTCCCCACCTCTATATACATAAAATTTGTTTCTTTTTTTTTATTACTATCACATTTCTTCTAAATAATTTCTAATTTTACAAGAGTCAGAATCATTTATGATTTAACATAGACATGCTCTAGAAACCCTTGGTTGTACAGCATTTATTGGACTCGAGATCCATTCTTTAAATCTATGTAGAGAAAGAAAGTATTGATTCAACTTCTAGCAAGTGTGAAGCATAATGATTGGTGAGCAAAAACAAAACCTTACAATGTTCAGAGAGGGAGAGAGTGTGTGCAAGAGAACACATATTGATAGCCGTCTGAGTGAATCAAATGGCAAAAGTTAGAACTTTTGGCTTCAGCCACGTCCAATAAAACTCTTTATGCATAAATTATAAATTACAAGTATTAAGCAGTATTTCTTCCCAAGTGATAAGAGTTTGCGTGTTACATAGTCTTCTTACTTTATTATGGTATAGTCATTTTAGTTACAGTTTTGCTGAGAATTTAATAATCCATAAGACAAAGGTAAAAATCCACATTTTTACATAGCTCTTGACCTTTTGTGATATTTCCTTCCTCTCTCTTTTTTGTATGTCTTGCTTGAGTAATTTTTAGATTATAAAGCTTTGAAAATGATCAGTTTGAAGTATCTCATTTCTTGTTAACATTATGTTAAAAATAGAATTCAGAAAAACATGCAAACTAATTCATTAATATTATTAAAATAATAATAAAATATTATTTGAAAATTGATGGATAACTGCTTTATTTGCAGTTATATATGTAGTTCACAAAAGGAACAATACCTTTCTAATGCTCTTTTACATAGATTTTAAATACTAAAGAAAGGTCATAATGTGGGCCCTATGAAAAGGCAAGAACATCATTTGATCACATTCAAATCTCAAGAAATTGTGCTTGAGTAGAAATGACTTATATAAACTCACTGAACTTGTACTACAGAAAATTATTCTTTTAAAATATGAAAAATCAGAAATGGAAGGATGACATTAATTGCAATCTGAAGTGGGTATTAGAGAATAAATCAAATATGCAGATATCAGTGAGGTTTGAACCAAGAAAGTTTATAAGTTTTTGTTTTGTTTTGCTTAGATTTGTGCCCAAATCTGAAATTAAAAGAAGCAAGAAAATCTCAAACTCTAAAGTCTGCTTATCAGAGCAGAGACACATGGCCATTTTGAATACAGGATAATGACATTCTTGGCTTGAGCATGGATCAAATGGACACTGAGGGAATGACCTGTGTGCTGGCAGTTCGCCTCTACTGCATGCAAGAAAAATATATGCAGAGCAAGGGAAGGTCGGCTTCAAAATCTCAGCAGTGTGTGTCTTGAATGAGGTTGGGAAAGAGGTGAAAGAAGACAAATGTGGTTGTGTGGTTGAGTCAGGTTTCCAGAAGGACATGAACACATAATTTAGAGGTCCTACAGAAGATTTATAATGCTCTATATATGACTCCAGACACCCAAAATACACATGCAAAATAAAAACATTAGGTCAATTATTAGTTACATAAGTAGCAATAATTAAAAGAAATTAAATAGAGGTCAAACTAAGCAACACATGCCCCTCTTCCCTGATCAGTCAGGCTTGATGGAGGGAAGCAGTAATAGTTCCCAGTGCTTGGTTCTATATTAAGTTGGTGCACTCCCCTGAAGAATAGGTCTGAAAACTTTTCACTCACCACTGACTGAAATATTGGCCAGTCATTTACACCCCTCTTTGCTTCATTGCTCACATATGTCCAGGTCCTTCCAGGAATCTCTATAAGGTATAGTCTCATCTATTTTAGAGGAATTAAGGGGAAGGTGTATCTACAACCAAATCCAGAATAATAAAAGAGAAAGAAATTTGGTGATCACAGAACCAGAGACTGAAGAAGGGTCATTGACATAGATCATGGCTTAGTTCACTCAGAAAATCATTACAAGGAAATATGCTAGATTTAGGAAAGAATTTTCTAGAAATAGCATTGTTTTAAGTCTCTGGAGACATAATGTAAAAGACTATTACAGAAAAAAATTAGAAAGCAAAAACAATGTAGCTGATGATCAATTACTTGAAATTGCAATGAGAATTACTCTCAATATGAAACCAAAAAGATTTAGACTGAGTTTTTACAACTATAAGTTAGAGAATTATTTTAATCTTTCTATATATCATAAATTTCTCTCCTTATAAAGTATAATTTTCAATAACTTTTAATAATTATTTCAATAACATTTTATTCATATTTTTATTTCCACTCCTATTAATTCTTTCCTATACTCCCAAGTGAAAAAATCTTAGAACAATATGAGAAAAAAGAAAAATTCATATAAATTAGTTAACTTAGGGAAATTAAATGTTTTAATAAGAAAAATACAGGAATACAAAAACAGTTAAAAGTATAAGAATTGAACTGAAAGACACATTCAGAACTATCACATACAATATACTTGTACAAATTATTCATCACTGTCATCTGAAAGTTACATAAATGAATTTTCTGTTTCAACTACCAAGATCAATGAGATACATTTTTCTTTTGTCCTAAAATAATTTAAAAGGATAAAAAAGAATTATGCAAACAAAACTGAACCTAATGAGAAATTATTGTAGACTAGTTATATATAAATTCATTCTGCAAAGATCAATCAAACAAAAGGAATTTGATATTAAAAAACAACTCTAATAATGCTACACCTATGAGAGGAAATATCTAAGTATATATCAAACAAAACTGTGCAAGATTTATAAGAAAAACTACCAAATTTTAGTGAACAAAATCAAACATGATCTAAATAAATCAGAGATATTCCATGTTCATGGATAGAAAAACTCAATAGTGTTAAGATGTCAATTATTTTAAAATTGACCTAAGAATTGAATTCAATCATAATAAAATTCTACATTTTTTCTGAATAAAAATACTAGCTATGTTCATAGGGAAGCACAAAGGACCTGGAAACCAACAAAATAACAAATTAAGAGGGATTGCTCTACTCAATTTTAACATCTAATGTAAAGCTACTTTAATGGAGACTGCAGCACTGACAAAAGAATGTATAATTCATCAACGTTATGAGTAGGGAGCCAGAAATAGATCTAAATATAGTAAACTGAAAAAACAAACAAAAAAACCAAATAAATATAGTAAACTGTTCAGATATAAGAGAAGAAAGATTGTTAATGAAGAAAAATTATGTTAAAACAAATGGTGAGTTTGTAATAATTGTTAACAATGTATAGTTGCAAATTATTATGATACTAGATATTGAATGTTCTTAACACAAAATTAGTGCATATGTAAGGTGACAGATATATTATTCAGCTTGGTTTTTGTCATTCCACAATGAGTACATAGATAAAAATATAATGTTTTATATTGTAAACATATACAATTTTTCATTGCCAATTATATCTTTAGAAACATAGGGAAATGGTGCTGGAATAACTGGACATTCAAGTGAAAAAATAGAACTTACTCAAGCTCTTCACTAAAATCATTTATAATGAAAATTTATAAGAACTCAGAAGATTGCAGAGGAGAAAAACCTAGGTACATTTTAGTATACTGATGAACTTTTTGATACAGTAGCATAATACACAAGAAAACTAATTGATAAACTTGAGATCATTAAAATTAAAATACAGTTTGCAAAGACACTGTCAAGAGTATAGATACAAGAAAATAGGCTAGAAGAAAAGATTTCCAGAATGTGCAGCTGATTAGGGATTATTAGCTGATATGGTAGTAACTCAGTTCTCACCATTAAGAATCACATTTATTAAATGGGCAAACATCATGAACAGATATCTCTCCAGAGAGCAAATAGATATACTAAAAGTTTTATAATTGCAAGAAAAACAATGAACTTTCACTACTTAAAATGGCAGAAATTTAAAACACTAGTAAATCCAAACACTGATAGCAATGCAGAAGGAACTCTCCTTTATTGTTGGTAGGAATGTATAATATCTGAGCCCCACTGGAGTATAGTCTGCCAGTTTCAAATAAAAATATATATATTTTTTACTATCCAGTGATAAGCATATAAATGGAGACCAAAAACATTCAAGTGATCATCTGGGGTTCACAAGAAAAAAAGATGTGTATCATACAGAAGATTACTTAGCACAATGAAATAATTCTGGATGACGCTGCCACCGTGAATATGTTTCACTCTAGATTTCTCCAAAGCCATGGAATATGCAACGCCAAGAGTGATTTTTGTGAAGATACAGACCTTTGGTGACAATAATGACAGGTCAGTGTAAATTCATTACAGCCAACGTCAGACTCTACTGGTATGCGTTGCTAGCATGAGAGGCTGTGTTTTTTACACAGGAAGGTAAAAGTACAGGAGAACTCTATCGACTCTCACCTCAACTGTGCTGTAAACATAAACCTGATCAAAATAAAAATTCTGTTTCAAAATAATAAATATACAAGAAATAAAAATCTTCACTGGAAGTTCATAGTAAGCCATAGTATTTAAATACATTCCTGGATGATGGGGAAAGGGTGAATAAACACTAATGCACCAGAAGACCAGAAATAAAGGAGAGTTGTTCAGCCCATTTTATAACAACTTGCCTTTTCCTGAGAAAGAATGAGCTGGTGAATGAATCTCACATTGGATCCTCTCCTACCTAATGGAAAGAATAAAAGCCAGAGTCAATATTCTACAGTAGGGGAAATAAAACTGGGGAAAATGCATCAGGGTAAAGATATTTTTCCTGCATTTTCTTTCTTTTTTGAATCTTGTTTCATTACTGCAGGCTGTTCCTGCTGACTTCTTTTATTTTTTATTTCTTATACATGATGTTATTTAGACAGAAACTGGAGAAATTGCCTTAATGTTTCAACTCAGCAAATTTATATTGTTAGTGTGAGGCGAAGCCACCTCATCATTTCACTCAAGTTGCAGATAATGCTTTATGAGGAGCTTATGGAAATGAAACTTTTCAACTAAGTGGGAAATTGGGCTCTTTTAGGGTAGATTTTGGTTTATTCAAATTGAGTTTATAGTGGGCCCTTGGGAAAGACTGAGATCTACAATTTTGTTACAATAGCTACCATATCTAGAAACTAATCATCATTTCTCTTTCAGATTATTCTTTCTTGGCATGTTAGACATATTGTGTTATATGATAAGCATACAAACTTAGTTCTATATGTAAAAGTGTTAATATATAGATGTTTCACATTGATAAAAATTCAAATTTATAAAAATTAACATTTGATGCCAAAATACTAATGAATCAGTGGACTGAGCTCTACTTCCTCATTTTATAAAACTGCTCAAATGAGAAGAACTAATAAAGTACTGAAAGGATAAGCAGAAATTGCTCAGAATTCCCAAAGCTGTTTTCCATGGATCATAAATCCAAAGAATGCTGTAGAAAGTAGAACAATAGGAAAAGAGGAAAGAGAGAAAGCTCAAGGCCACTGAGGTAGAAAGACACATGGGAGAGTGGTAAGTGGAATACAAATGCAGGAGACAATTTAAAAAACTGCAAAGCCCATTCCCCATCTATTTGACAAATAAAATGAACTTTTGTGAATTTTTCTAACAGTAGCAAATCAAACTGGTAAATACATCCTTATGACTTATTATAAATACAAAAGAATAAAAAGAAAGCATTTTAAATAATCATTCATGTGGAATTCCATGTAGAAGTATGTTTTCACAATGCTTTCTGGTTTATATGTGTTTCCTAAATCCGTAAAACCAAATCTTCTTCCTTCAAGTTTCTACATGATTGAATTTTGAGAAAACTTGTCAAGCTAAATCCACCTGCATCCATTTACTTCAGATATTCTTGCACCTGTGTGTATCTTGACACCTCAGTAATAGGATATAAATGCCTCTATCATTTATTTTTGCAGCAGTTTCTCTTGTGTGTTGGAGTTGACTGCCATAATATATTGTCCTGTGGGCAGAAATATACCATCTGCTTCTTTTTAAATTCTGTGACAAGTTCAGCATGAGCCCTAAATAAGACATTAAGTTGTATTTTATTATATTTTGAATAGCATTGTGTGTATGGAGAATTATATTTTATAAAAGAGTTTTAAGACATGGGAGTAAGATTAATGTCTGAATCACTTTATTAATAATAAAATGCAAATCATTCCTGATATATCTGATTAACACCAGAACTATATAATAAATATTTTCTTAGAGCCACAGAGTTGAAGATTGTTGAGATCAACCCTGAAGTACCTTCCTCACATCTCTTCCACCATTATTATTTACAGTTACGCTCAGCAAACATTTACTGATCAGCTGTGCTGCACTCAGCACATGCTGATGGATAAGTAAAATTTTCTATTCTGTAGTAGCTTACCAGACAATAAGGCTACAAAGGTTATACATACATCATGACCAAACTCAATGAAGTTATGGATATTCTCTGGTCCAGTGGGGCACAGATAAAAAACTTTTAGTGAAGTTTGTGCCATTTATCAAAAATTTTGTTGTCCTAAAAACTATGTTCAAGGACACTTGGATAGATGATTGTGACTCAATAGTGAATAAGACTCAATGAACTACTTAATATGTTTGCAAAGAGCAAATTGTAAATAAACAAATGACATGCATGATGTAAAATAAACTTATATATACATGAGGCAATAAGAGAAAACCTTGAGAGACAACTGCTTTCTCTCAAAGTCTGTCACATTCCCTTTCAAACTTTTAGCATGAGGGAAACTAACTTTTCAACATCTTAGTTTCTTCATGGATCAAGTGGGAATACTCAGCACATCCTCATTATAGGATTGGAGTAAAGATTAAATACTTTATAATGAGCAACTTAGGAGAGTATTCTTCCCGAAATCTACATAATAGATGAATAAAGAATGGACTTGATGTGTCTTGGGTATTTATACAGGAGAACATAGTTTTAAAACACTTAAAATTAATATCTCATGAATTGCCAGTGTAATGAAGTAAGTAATATGTTTCATGGTTTCTTTACTTCTAGTTTCAAAAAAATGTTTCTGCGTAAACCAGTGAATGTAGAGGAAAACATTTGCTGATCATGACATGATAAATGTGGCTGTGGCACATTTAAACAAAATATTATATAGATAAGATTGCTATAAACAACCTGACAGGCTATCAAAATGGACACTACATTTGTAATCCTGTTCCTTTTACCTCTGTGCAAGTAGTTGAAGCATCCACATATCAATAATCCAAGTTTAAAGCATGAACCACTGTTTATATGCAATAGACAGAAATTCAAAAAATGCTGTGGATGAAAAGTTTAGAACATCTCAGATTTATACAACATTTAAGTGGCATGAACAAAACACTCATTTGAGACCAGTGTCATTCCGTTGCTCGGTTAGTATCAAACTTGTAGCGTAAGCTGTCCTCCCACGTCAGCCTGTGCAGTAGCTGTTACACCTCTTTAAAGAAAGCTAAATGCTAATTAGCAACGTTGAATTAGTCAACAAATGGCAAAATAAGGATTTACTCTTGACAAGAGAGCAAAACAAGACAAAATTGCACTGACAGTTGACAGGAACCTAAGTCAGCCAGAGGATGATTCCAGGGAGGCCAGATGCTGCGGGAGAGTGACGCATTTTTACCTCCTGACCCCTTCCTGCCTGTTTTTATCTGGTTGAAGGGAATGAGGAGAGAGAGAGAGTTGACACCTAGCCATGGACTCCGAGGAAAAGTCAGGGATGATAATGAACAGAAGACTCTGACAGACAATGCAAATAAAAGCCACTGTGGAAGAGTTGGCTTTTAAAAATCGGAGGGAAATAATTTTATAATACTATATATTAAAGATAGAGAGAAGAGAGCAGTGGTTCTGTCATGAGAGAAACATACATGCAGGGTGCATCCTCCTTTCCATGCCTCATTCTAGGCCCATTCAGTGTTAATGCAGAGCTTGGAGATGGAGATTCAGTGTTAAAACAGCCAGAAGGAAAGTGCAACAAAATTTTAAAAAGTAGTAATGCCGACCAAAGTGATAGTGGTTTGAAGATCCCCTACCATCAGAGTGTTCCTGCCAAGGTCATTATGATCAAAAATGTAAAGAGAAGTCATTTCTCCCATGGTAAAACAATTTTAATATTGATGAAAATCATATTAATTCTAAATGTTATACTTTTCAGATATTGGGAAATAGACACATTAAGTTACCAATAAAATATTGCACTGTTATGTGATTGAATATTTTAAATATTGAAATTTTATGAGCATTTTTATGACTTGGAAAATTGCTTATGCTACATTATAAAACCATGAAAAGGAGAATATAAAGTAACACATAAAATATAATATAGTTTACAATGTGAAGAAAAATTGCTGTGCCCACATCAAAATGTTAACAAATGATAGGAAGAGCTAGTGAAATTAAGGTTCCTTGAATTTTTTTTCCTGAAACAGCCACACACAAATAAGCACACTAGATTTAATATTAGACAGGGGAAAGATTTTAATAATGACACTAGCTTTGTAAATAAATATATGATTCATAACTTTAGATGAATGAAAACACATTGGTTCTTACTATGATATTAATTCTCCAGAGATTTATGGTACACAGTTCAGAGCTTTCATAGTTCTAGTGACAAGAGATGAAGAGAATTAACTAATTTCCTCATCTCCCAAAGTAGTTCTAATGTCAGATCTCAATTCATTGACAGTCTGGTCAGTTCATTTACTATATCACCATTAACTAGCCAGAGACTTGCTTCTGCCAAGGAATTTTGGCAGACCAACTGGCCCAATGCAACAACGTACCTCACTGTATCTGGAAAAGAGAGAAACCACCTTGTGTTTTTGGATCCAAATGGGAGGTCTTTGAAAACCTCAGAATGACAAAAGTACTTCATTGTAAGGCTTTAATATAGACAAGTCAGGATTTTTGTACCTGGTCTTCTATGTTAGCACTTGATAAACATGAGAAGCAAAATGAAAGTCATTCCTGGACTTTAGCCAAACACAAATCTGGGTGGAGAACCAACACTGATTAAAACATTCTGAGAAACATTTTCATCTTGTACTCTGCTGACCACCAAACAGATGAATAAAGAATTACACTTTCAGATCATTTACTATATTAAGTCAGAGCACTACACATTTTGGATATGTTATTCCTTTGGCATTATTTCTATGTAAATACAATAGGACATGTTATTTAAACAATAAACCATAGTCCATAAGCTCAAATATAAATAAAATAAGTCAAAATTACATAAAATCCTAAAATGAAAATCTTACACCAATGTGAAATAGCTTAACTTTTATTTCACTGTGCTGCAGGTAATGAAGCTTGATACTTGGGATGTACATTTCAGGCAGTAAATCTGAGTTAAAATAAACAAAACTGCATAATATTTAGACAATATTGATATCCTTTTCCCTTTACAATTGCCATGACTGAATAAATAATTTGGTTTTCAAAATTTATAGATGATTTGTTATTTCAGTGTGACTGTTTTATTCTTAATTACTAGGAAATCTTATCAAGGTATGGGGTCAATATATCACATGGCTAGACATCTTTCAACTTGTTCAAAATAAATTTTGTTTCTAACCTTCAACAAGCTTTGCAAAAGATCAAATAAACAATGTATTCTTTCTTCATAAGCTTTCATTTTAAGTTATGCATACTTCAAATCAAGGCCTGTGAAAGGCTGATCATGGATCACTGGTAGACTCAATTCTTTCTTAGAGTTTAACTTTGACAATGTGTAGAAGATTGGACTCATCTGGATGAGTCTTTGGGAATAGATGAGAGAAAACTATAAATGAAGTGAAATGTTTCTCCCGTGGCATTTTATGTCTTTATCACATTCATACCCACCTCCAGGTTGATGTACATTTATGCTTCCATGTAGCCCCTGGCTATATAGGAGCAATTTTCTCTCGGCTCCCAGCATAGCTGGAGGTAAAGCACTGGGGTATAACTTTAGTAGAGGTGGAAAGGAGGCTTGAACTACCCTTGAACTGTAAACACACTTTTGCTTTACTAACATTTATATCTGTTTTCATTGCCTTACCAAAAAAAATGGTTATTTTTTTTCACTGTAAAGTTTTAATCTATACAATAGAGAAAAACATAGATAATCTGTATCACATTTGAAGACTTTGTTATCAAAACAAATGTAATACACACATTTCATTTAGAGTATCTTAGAAATAATGTTTTTGTTACTTTGCTCTAAATCACATGGTTTCAAACAATAATATTTCTAAGAAAACACAGAACTATTTTGGAAAATCAGTATGGTGGCACTTGCCCAGAATTGTTTTATGGTATTTCTAAAAGACCTCATGGTCTTGGAATATATGTTGCTTAGTTAGTGGCCATATTGCTGGCTTGCAAGGCAATGTTGAAGATTTTGTATCTAGGACAGGCAAATAATGATCCCTGAGAACAACTATCTGAGGAAGCATATCCATCCTGCCTTGTATTTATGTACAGCTAATAGACTGAGATGAGTTTCACATTTTAAAAAGATTTTTTGAAAATCAAAAGTTTTCATGCCATGAGAAAATTTTATAGCTCATATAAAATTTAATTTCATATTTCAGTGCTTAAAATTTTTTTGAGCATCGCTACATCCCTTCTTTTATACATTCTCTATGGGCTCTTTCATGTTAACAGAAGTGTTGAGCAGTTATAGAAGAGACAGTGTGGCCTACAATACCCAAAATAATTTCACTATGGCCCTTGGGCAGAAGTTTGCTAACACCAGGTTCATTGCTATAGTGATTTCATTATTCAATATCTGCAGCCCATTGCCTAGTGAGGTTAAAGGGACCTGCACAAAATCCCCACGGAAACCAAACTGCAGACAAAAATGTCTTTGGATAATTCTTGGAAAACTGTCTGATGATCTGATGGGGCAAACAGAATTATGGTTTTAGAAGAAAAAAGCCTTGTTCTGAGTATCACTTGGTTCTCTCTAATCTTTATGCTAATGAACAGTTAAAGTTGGAATCAATTTTACTGTTTTTTAAACATGTAAAACATGACAAAATTTCAAGTGTATTGGAAGCATGTACATTGTTTGATATTGTCTTGCGGATGGTATTTAAAAAAAAGTTCTATAAATTGGGCAGCTGATAAATAACAAGTGAGGTTAACTCTCCTTAGTCTGGAAGCTTTGACACAGATCACAGAACTCACAGATCTGGCATCTGCTGAGTGTCTGGTATCTACTTCCTAAATGGTGTCATGTGTTTTCACAGGTACTTGTTTTCTGGGACCTTTTTAATTGGGTCACAAAGTCCTATTTATGAGTGTTCTGGCCACACCACTTAGTCACCATCTGTAGAATCCTCTAATATTGTCATTTCAGTAATTATAGTTTCAACACAATTAATTTTGGATGTGAAACAATTATTCAGAACTCAGCAGCTTCCTATAGAAGACATCATATCATAGCTGCAAAGTTAGAAAATAGTCTGTTTCACAAAGAATATGTACAACTTTAATCTATTTTTTTAATTTTTGGATGAGATTTTATTTTTTTACATTTTATTTTTTGTTCTGAAATAGGTATATTTTATACACATATCATGATCACACTCAACATTGACAATTTGTACCAGAATACATGAACTGATTCTCATTTTTTTTTCATTCTTCTACCCATTCTACAACCCCCACCCATATATATATATATATATATGTATATATATATGCTTTGTTTCCAGTTTTTACCATTATAATTATTTTTCCCCTCATTACTTAACCCTATCCCATTTCCCTTTGAATAATTTATATTGTGTGATATTTAATATACATTTTAGGACTATTTACATGTTGTTTCTCATATAAGAGAAAAGATATGGAATCTCTTACATTTTATAAAGCCATGCTGTTAAAATACTGGCCAGTTTCAAATATATCAGTTTTGCATTTTGTATTTTCAGTGTTGTTTCACCACAGATATCTTCACAGTCAACAATTTCTTTATTCAAATGCTTGTCTTGCATTTTGATTGGGTGTCTTCTCCAAATAGTAGGAAGAGCCTTGTAATTTCTGTCTGTTCAAAGCCATTTTATCCTTTTATCCTACAATACAACTGACAAGCCATCTTTCCCTCAGGTGTCCTCAGGAAGATTTCCTTCAATTTGTCTTGCGTTCTTTGCTCTTCCTCTCTTCAATAGGTTCAGGAAGGAAAAGGACTGTTGTACTTTTCTTCATAAGTGCTCCAGTATGTGCTGCTTGGCTACATATACAATAGACTGTAAGACTGCTGTAAGTGTTCTTCAGTATCTAAATTAATTAATTAATTAGGTCTTCTGAGTAAAAGCCTGTAAGAAAAGACATGCCTGTTATTGCCATACACCCAATAATTGCAGCTGAAGATGGAATGGTATGGTTTTCGGTAATCCTCCTATTTTTCAGATGTCTTGTTCATCATTTAGGTTGTGGATGATTGAGCCAGAGCATATAAATAGTATTGCTTTAAAGAACACTTGTATACAACTTTGGAGGAAAGCTAGATGGAATGGTATTAGAATTCCATAAAGAGGGGCCAGGGATTTAGCTCAGTGGTTCTGGCACCTGTCTTGAAAGTGCAAAGACCTGGGTTTGATCCCCAGTAGCCACATACAACACTGGGAGTGGAGACTCACACCCAGCAGCAACCAGTACCACATACCACAGTGCCGAGCATGGTGGCTCACGCCTGTAGTCTCAGCACTCGGGAGGCAGAGGCAGGAGGATTGCTGTGATGTGAGTTTGAGGCTGAGCTCAGGGCCAGCCTGAACTACAAAGCAAGACCCTGTCTCAAAAAAAAAAATAAAATTAAATTAAAAAAATAGAATTCCATAAATACAGATTCTTTGGTACAAAATTAATGACTCATTTTAAACTAGAGTACAAATGTAATTGTGCATTTAGATTTAGGCTAACAAATATCTTCTTTAATAATAATTTCTAACATCCCCTTGGGATGTGTAAGTAAAAATATGCAAGAAATGCTGAAACAATCAATGAATCAGAAATGACACTTGGCTTTGTGGGTCAATCTTGGTTTCTAAAAACTTGCATCCAAAGAGCATAACTGGAATCTGTCAGACTAACAACTGATACTGCAACAGTGGAAGGAAATAGATACTATCACCCTGGATCATCTTCCTGTGCTAGAAATTATGGGAAAAAAACTAAAAACAAAACAAAACAACAATAACAACAAAAACCAAAAACAGTGATACTGTCAGGTGTGTACAGATCTGGGAACCAAAAGAAAGAAGTACCATTGACCATATCTACAATAATTCAAGCAAGAAATGCATAAAGTAGTATAATATAATGTTATGTCTACACTTTTGGATATGATTCCATAAGTAAATAAGAAAGAATAAACAAATTTCTAATTGCAAAGAATTCTAAATTATTGTCATGTAAGTAAAGCATAGAGCACCACTCCTCCAAGGTGGAGTGAAGATAGAAAGTCCTTACTAGACAAGAAGTAGAGAATAGGAAGGGAAAGAAAGAAATTTTATAGTGGAAAGCCTGGCTCTACCAGGAAACCAAGATGAACATCAACAGCAATAATTCATAGCTCAAATAATTCATAACAGCAATAATTCATAATCCAAATCCTTTGATGGCATTTGATAAGAGAGATAAATTGGCTCTGTGGCATTTCTTTGAGAACCCATAACCCAAGTATAATTATAAGAAAAACATAATAATAATTCCGGGACCGAGCCAATCTGCACAACATCTAACATTTATCACCATTGTGAACTGAATAAACTATTGACTAAGCACTGCTAAAACCATGTCCATTTGTAGAAAACTAAGGTTAATGAGGAAAGAATGGAAAGAGGGAGGAAAATAAGAAAAAAAGGAGGAATACTGAATCAGACGTGGCTCTTCTACAATATAAATAAATGTATGAAAATATTGAAATGTAAATACAAATGTATCAACATTTATATCCCTGTTAAGGTCTGTGTCTAATCTATCTATCTATCTATCTATCTATCTATCCATCTATGTAAACATATGTACACACAGATATACACATATATGTTTGTATATGCACATGTATAATGATTACCTATATAATTAGTCAAGACAGTACACTTTGGAGAAAACACTAGTGGTGTAAACCATACCAAAGGATCTGAACTTCAGCCCAGCAGTGTCAGTGCTGTGAGCGGACCAACCTGCGGCAGCTGCTCCTCCAGAACCACCTCCAAGGTACGAGCTCCATCAGTGTTCTCCCTTCTGTAGCAAAGGCTTGCAAGCAACCTGGTAGGTATCCTTGGAGCGTCACTCAGGGAGATGAGTAAAGAGGAGGAAGCCAGAAGTCGTGACACAGAGCAGTACTGTCCAAAGTGGAAAGAAACGGAAAACAAAACTCTTTACAAAGATTAGGATTTAGGCTCTGAATCTATTTAGATTTCCCTACTGGATCAGGAGTCTCCACATAAAAGAGACTTAAAACTTCAGTGTCATTGATCTTTAGTTTCCTTTTATTCTGTCATCTTCCTGGTGTGCAATATCCATCATGCCACGTGGACTTTGTTATGACTACTGCATTGTACACATGTAATTATGTAACTTTTATAAATATGACTTTTATAAGTAGTTATTATGCGTTTCCTTAAATATACATTATAATTGTGTCTGCAAACTAATATTTTTATTTCATAAAACTTTAATAGCTACAGAATATTCTATTGTAAATATGCATTATATTTCATATAAAATAGTTCCCTCATTGGAGAAACTATGATTATTTTTCCTAAAGTTTACTCATGTTAACAACATAAACTCTTTCTGAAAATGTTCATGTTTATTTCCTTACAATTTATTCTTAGAAAGAATTGCTGAGTCAGATGTATGCTCATTTGTAGGAGTTTCTGTGTACATTGCCAGAATGTCCTCTAACAAGTTTGTCTCAGCAGGAGTGCACAAACTTCTTGTTTGATTTATATTTGCTATATGCATATGTAATGTCCTTAGACTTTCCCAATTGATGAATAAAATTTAAATCTCTTTAAGGATTCATTTTATTTTGAGTTTATTTACAATAATATCCACACATTTTTTAAAAATAGGCTTAATATATGTATGCACCGAACACTAGCACATTCAACAATATAGAACAAATATTACTGGACATGAAAAATCAAATAAGTACTAATACAACCCTAGTGGGGAACCTCAATACTCCACTTTCACAGATAGAACAACAATACTAGAACTGAAACAACAAATACTAGAACTGAAACAACATTTTGAAGAAATGGATTTAATAGATGTCTACAGAGTGTTCTACTCCACAAAGTCAGAATTCATATTGTTCTCAATTGTACATAGGTCATTCCTTAAAATAGGTCATGTGCTATCTCAGAGAACATGCTTAAGAAATGCTAAAAAACTGAAGTTGCCTCCTTTATATTATCAGATCATAGCACTATGAAATTGGAGATAACTAGCAAAATAAACTAAAAAAACTTCATAAATAAATGGAAATCGTATAATACTTTCATGAACATCCAGGGAGTCACAGAGGAAATGAAAGAAGAAATTAGGTAACTTCTACTATTACATGATAATGCCGGCCAGGGGTTCAGCTCAGTAGCTCTAGCGCCTGCCTCACAAACACAAGGTCCTTGTTTGCCTGAGTTTGACCTTCAGTGCCAAATAATAATGCCAAATAGCAACTAGAATTTACAGGACAAATTGAGATTAGGCCTATGAGGAACATTCTCAGTTCATATTCATTTTAAGAAAACAGAGTGAGCTCAAATAAACAGCCTAATGGTGAAGTTCAAGCTCCTAGAAAAAGAAGAGTAAGAACAACCCAAATCTCATACAAGAAAGGAAATTATAAAGATCAGAGCAAAAATTCAATGCAATGGTGACTAAGAGAATTATACAAATAAATAAATGAATAAATAATTGAACAGTTGGTTCTTTGAAAAAAATAAATAAAAGATAACCCTTAGCCAACTTTATCAACAAAAGGAAAGGAAAGGCTCAAATCTATGCAATTAGGAACGAAAAGGCTGAAATTGCAAAACATCCAGCAGAAATCAACAGGATCAGTGCTTTCTTTGAGAGCCTGTACCCCAATAGACAGAAAACATAGAAGAAATGAACAGACTCCTAGATACGTATGAATTGTCAAACCAAAAACAAATAAAAATTATAAATAACTAAGTATCAATCAATAAAATTGAAAAAAATAACTAAAATTTACCAACAAAGCAAAGCCCAGGTCCTGATGACTTCGCATTAATGTGACAAGAAATTTAGAGGACTTCATACTGCTACTTCTTAAACTCTTTAATAAAATGGAGAAACCACACTCCTACATGCACTCTTGGAAGCAAGCATTAGCTTGATTCTAAAAGCAAATACAGACTCACAAAAACAAAAAGAATGATAGGCCAATAGAACATCCATGCAAACATTCTCAATAAGTAATTGAAAAACAATATACAGAAGATCAGACACACTGATCAAGTCAGTTTATCCCAGGGATGTGTGAATGTTTCAAAGTACGTAAATGAAAACATTAGATTAACACAGTAAGGATAAACACCATACAATCTCCCCAATAAATGCAGAAAAACTATTTGACAAATCATGATGTAAGCTACAGAAAATTGGTATAGTCTTTATCTCACCCTTTTAGAGGACATCTATCACAAACCAACAGCCGACATCATACTAAAGGGGTAAACACTGAAATCTTTCACACTAAAATCAGGAACAAGACAAGGATATCCTCTCTCACGAGGGATGTTCTGGAAACTTTAGCCACAGCTATGGGACAAGAGAAAGAAATAAAAGGAACAAGGAAAGGAAACGAAGAGGTTAAATTGTATTACTTGCAGATGACATGATACTCTGCATAGAGAACCCCCATGTAAAGCTTTACATGTAAACTCCTATGTAAAGTTTACTCCATGTAAAGCTTCTATATTTAAAGTTAAATTCAGTAGAGTAGTAGATATAAGATCAACCCTCAATATCAACAGCCTTCATGTACATGAAGAACAGACTAATTGAGACAGGAACTGAGGAAACAATTCTTTTCACAATAACATCCAATAAAATGAAATCCCAGGAATTAATGTAAGGAAGGAAATAAAAACCTCTACTTTGAAAACTAAGCCATTCTGAAAAAAAAAGGATCCAAAAGGATATACATTCTTGTTCTTGAATAAGAAGAACCAATGTAAGAAAATTGGCCATACTTCCCAATGTAATACTGATTAAAATTCCAACAGCATATCTCACAGATCTAGAGATTCATTTGCAGGCAGAAGAGACATAGAATAGAAAAAGCAATTATTGGCAACAAAGGCAAGGCAGGGGTATCAGAACCCTGATTTCGTACTACAAAGCTACTGTGATTAAGTCAAAACAAAACAAAACAGACAGTAACAATAACAACAAAAAACAACCAAAACAGGGCCAGGGATTCAGCTCAATGATTCCAGCTACTGTCTTGCAAGCGCAAGGGCCTGGGTTCGATCCCCGGTAACCACATACCGTATTGGGCCTGGAGACTTCGGCTCAGCAGCAATCACAGGCCCTACATACTACAGTGCCAGGCATGGTGGCTCATGCCTGTAATTCCAGCACTCGGGAGGCAGAGGCAGGAGGACTGCTGTGATGTGAGTTGGAGGCTGAGCTCAGGGCCAGCCTGAACTACAAAGTGAGACCCTGTCTCAAATAAACAAACAAACAAACAAACCAAAAAAATCCACCCAGAACAGTACTTGCGAAGAAATAGACCTGAGAATCAATGGAACAGACTAGAAGATTCAGAAACAATCCCATATATACTAAGCCGTCACATCTTTGACAAAAGAACCAAAAACCTCTCTGGAGAAAAGATAACTTCTTTAATAAATAATGCTTATAGTACTGGGTTTGAAACTGCCCCAGTTTAAAACTAACCCCACATTTCTCACTATGCAAAAAACTAAAATAGAAATGAATCAAAGATCTACATATTAAATAGAAATGCTTAAATCTGCTGGATGATAAATTAAGGAAAACTCTTGAAGACATTGGCATGCAAAGAGACCTTCAGAACAAAACCTGAGTTGAACATGAACTACCACCAAGAATCAGCAGCTTAAATGTCATTTTACTGAAAATTATTTACAAGCAAGAGAAACTATCAACAGAGTGAAGAGACAACCCACAATGAGGAGAAAAAAATTGCCAGCTGTTTCTCAGACAAAGGACTATCTATATAAAGAACTCAAAGAAATCATTCCCCCAAATTTAAAGCACCAGTCCAAAAATAGGAATCTGAATTGAACAGACATGTCTCAGAGGAAGAAGTAGAAACATCCAATAAACATATGAGAAAATGTTCAGCATCACTGGTCTTTAATGAGATGCAAATGAAAACAATGCTGAGATCCCATCTCACCCCAGAAAGAATGGCTGCTGTCCAGAAACCAAACATTAACAAATTTTAGAGGGTCTATCAGGGGAAAAGGGACCCTTCTCCAATATAGCTGAGAATTTAGACTGGTGCAACCACTGTGGAAATCAGTGTGGAAATTCCTCAAAAACCTACAACTACAACCCCCCACCCTCATTTATTAAGCATTGTTTCCTTTTTTTACCATCACATTTTTTTCTTTCCCCAAGTTATATACCTCTACCCCACTTTACCCTCTGGATATTTTCTATTTCACAATAATCATGCCTTAAATGCTGGAATTTTGAGAGTGGCAGAATAAATTATTTTACACATGATGCCTCAGCACATTTATTTCTAATATAATAATACAGTCATATAAAGGTAATTCTTTTATTTTTTAGGGACGCTTAATTAAAATTTTATTTAAATTTTGAAAGTGGTAAAGTAAGAGAACAGATGCCATCCAGCTGAGCTGTGCAGAACCATGGCAGATGGGGCAGTGACGTACATGTGTCCTGCTATTATTTAAAGTGCAGCTGCCCCAGCTATGCGATGAAAACTCGTGACATGTTACCAGCAACCTCTACAGTAGGCTCCAGTCTCCCTCTCAGCGCAGAATGCAAGCCTGAGGAGAAAAACTAAAGAAATTAAAAGAGGCAGAAAGCAGGGAGCTGGGATGACCCACATCACTGTGAACAACCAAGGCCCTGGGCAATGCAAGCCACTGATTTTTATTGGTAATCAGCCAGGGTTAAAGGTGAGCTATGTGCAAGGATAGGACAACATGTAAAGATGTACAGGCAGTGTGACTGCCATGGAAACTAATGTGACCAAGACTCTTAAAAGTCAGGGAAAACCATTCCCAGACTGGGAACAGAACAGATAAAATATACAGCTGTAATTAGGAACATTATCCTTCTAGTAAGGTTTTCGTTGTAGGAATAGAATTTGAGTGTGAGTTACTTCGACCTTGGCACTTGGGATTCCACAAGACTCCCTCCAGTCAACAATTAGGAGATTAACTCTTTAGATCCTGCACTGCTGACAGCCTGCTTTGGGCATAATCAATACTGTGTCCCCTACAGCTATCTAAGCTACCATTAAAGTTGCTCTTTGTAAGGGAATTAAGAAAATCTTAACTGGGCAATTCATGGTCTTTTATATGATCATTAATTTGAAAAGTAGTGAAACTGGTTATAAAGTTTTTCAAGCAGAAATTTGCTTTCAAACCAGATGAAGTAAAATATACATTTGAATATCTAACATATTTATGGACTAAAAAATGCATATACTTTTGGTACAAAGTAAAACTACCATTATTATATCCTCTAAAGGCAGCACAAACACAAGACCAAGAACTGGTCACTGATCATACAAACAAAATTTCCCCTAAATGGAAGATACAATTCTAGTGTGTTATTTGTTCCCTCAATAAAACTAATTTTTAAATAATATAGTTTTTGGATTACATTACTCCTTGATTTGCAACCTCTTTGCCCAAATTTTAAAAGCCATGGTAGATGCTGTTCCAGTTTATTTATTTCATATGTCACTGAAGTATAAATATTTTTTTTGAAAATTATTGCTCTTGCTTTTCTGACCACCAGGGAAGAATTTCAAAATTGGCTCTAAAAATGAATATGTTTACAGTCAGTCACAAGTTACCACACAGCTACAAATTTTCTTAAAATTTTGGAGAATACACTCAATTTTTGGCCCCTCACCACATCTTTGCTCACATATGGCTCAAAGTTCACAGATATACAGTTTCCCCCACATAATCTATATTCAGATCTGATTCCTGGACCTATGAGTTCTCTTAACAATTACTTTAAAAACTATAGCATTTGTATTTATTTGTTAGCAACTTTCCTCATAATAGTTTATATTCCCCATATGTATCTGTTTTATTTTACATTAAGTAAGAAATTGTACTTCCCCTGACCATAATTTGTCTATCTTTAACTGAGGTCATTTAAAATTTCTTACACATACTGTTTCTTCACAGGATTCCTCTTTAAAAGACTGCTGAAAAAAAACTTCAGGAGAGAACTGCTCTATTAAGGACAGAAATCCTCCAAAACAATCCTGATTAATGGTTTCAATTTATTCATTAGCAATGTAATAATACCAACAACAGTAAAGACAATACAATACTATTTTACCAATCTGTATACGATGTATCAGTAATTGTTACTCACATTATTTTGAGTATCTATTTCATAAAAAAGAAATGAATTGTTAAAACAATATGACCAAATTTACCCATATAGTATATATAATTGTTAGGGTTCTATTCAGAGCCTGTCTAAGTTGAAAATCCTTTTTAATGATAATGTGTAGGTAGTTATTTTTCTAAAACGTGTTAATAATTAAGGCAGATAATTCATGCAAATACTACACCTGTATAAAAAGATATGATTGTTTTAAACGTATCCTTGGCACCCTTGGGATGTAATAAGATTCATGGAAAATCAAAAAGTGGTACTGTGTTAGTTGAAGCCTCATGGTAATTTTCACTAGCACATTTACTTTGATCATGGTGTTAAATCTAGATAGATACGCCTTCATTAAATCTAGATACACCTTCATTCGTGTGGTCATTTTCCCTCAGACTATTTCCAATATGGCTCCTTCTCTTAAAACTGCTGTTTCTGGGGTTGAATGTAAAATTACATTATTTAACATGTGAATGTTTTCCTATCAGCTTGTTGACATATTTTTAAAAAGCAGTAGCTTAGCATCTCCCTGCTGAATTTTTATTTGGATTCAGCCACTGGAAAACAAGGTACTCACATGCACAGTGCATGGGCCTTGCAGACGACAGGGTTTTTCTTGTTTATACAATAAAGGATTAGATTCCAGATCTTTATGGAATTATGTCTTTCTAATAGAAGACAAAGAGCTTACCATAACATTTGAATATATGTGTATGTTTATTTACTCTTACAAACAAAGTAATTATGTTTTCAAACAAAATGAATGAACAAATGACAGTATCACTCTTTGATCCCTGACTTTATTTTTAAAGCTAGGATACAAAAATAATTATCTCAGTTCAGACTAAGCCTTGAGGAATCCATATCTGAGAAGGCAAGGCTATTGATCTCAGAAGGAATTAATAATGGAGAAGTTTGTTCTCTCTGTCAAACATCATTTACCAGGTAGGAACTCTCCAGAGCCGAATGTCTCCTCTAAGAAGAGAGATGCTGACTCTGGTGGTTCTCATGGATTGTGGTATTGTGGCACCCAAATTTCAGATGCTGTATCAGAGCTCCTTATGGAACTGAGCTTTGGCATAACTGTGTCTTAATACTGGCTAAAGCACACAGTGATATAACCTTTGATTGTCCTCTTTGTTCTTCTGTTTTCTTATCTTTCTTTTATTTTCTCTCTCTCTCTTTTTTTTTTTTTTTTTTTTTTTTGAGACAGGGTCTCACTTTGTACTTCAGCCTGGCCCTAAACTCACTATGTAGCCCAGGAGAGCTGCAAACTCAGCAGCAATCCTCCTGCCTCTGCCTTCCAAGAGCTGGGATTACAGGCCTGAGCCACCATGCCTAGCATTGTGGTATGTGGTAGTGATTGCTGGTGGGCACGAGTCACCATGCAGGGCCTTGTTCTATGTGGTTACAAGGGATTGATCCCATGGCCCATGAGTTTGCAAGACAGATGCTGGAAACACTGAGCTAAATCCCTGGCCCTCCTCATCTTTCTATATCTGCGTTCCTACTTTTTACAGGGTTGCTGGGGAGATGAATTTAGTTAATGTATGCAAAGCATTCAGGAAGTCCTGGACCAAATTGGTGACTCAATAAATATAGTATGCACATAAAAAAGGAAAGATTACAGTCATCACTATTAGTCTGAGAGATCTGCTCATACACAATTTCCTCTTTCTTCCTTTCTTCCATCATGAGAAGAACAATACTGTTCACAAGTTCATGTCCACAAGGGTGCTGTGTCAGGACTAAGGCATAGTTTTATTTGTTGTAATCATTATCTGAGGCAACACACTGGATACAGGAATCTGCTGTCTATTTCTAAACTTGTATCAGTCCAACAAAGTTTAACAACAAAGAACTAACTAACTGAATACTATGATACAGTCTGACCCAGTTCCCTTAGTTACATTACTTCAGATGAATCTTTGTCAGTTCCCTTTTTGCCCAACGTAAAAATGCTCATAGTAAAATCCTTCTTACCCAAAGAAAAGCATATGTGTTTATGTAGATGATAAGGCAATCTTAAAGGATTAAACTTATCTCATTGGACGAGGTTGCATCAAAAGGTTTTGACAGAGGAAGTGACCTTTGGGAAAATAAACAAGGAAACAATAAAGATAAATGAAAAAGGTATTTCAGAGTTTTGTCATAACACAGGACAGAATAAAGATTAAATTTGTTGCATACTAAAATGGAGAAAAATAGAAAAGTTAACTTCCTAAATATGGGTTTAAGAGAGACAAACAACTTCTCTTTTGATCAGCTTACTTTCTGGAATTCTACTCTATTGGATTACTGAAGGAAAAACTTTAGACAAAGCACCAACTTGAAGAGGTTTAAATCTGTAAAGTATAACACATACACAATGGAAATGGAGGAATGGGCCTGCAAAGATAAATTAGTAGAAGTTTGGAACAGAAATGGAGCTATAAATATGTTTAAGCATGCCTTTTTCTTTACTTGATTATACTGGTTCACTTTATCTATACATTATGATCACATTTGATATGGAGGGTTTGTACCAGTACATGACACACCTTGATTCTCATTTTTTCCCATTCCCCTGCCCTCCTACAATTCCCCACGCCAGATATACATAAGCTTTGTTTTCTTTTTTTTTTAGCCTGGCTGTCTTGAGACAAAACTAAATCCTTCCAGCCATCCGCAATAACTTCAGAGTAACCCGCTGCTCAAGAAATGAAATCAATTTGGATCCCTCAAAGTAAGAAAAAAACTGCAAAAGTAGACTTCTTAGCCAAAATGAAAATGAAAACTGAGAAATATCACACCAGGAAGCTTTCCTGAACACCCAGTGTCTAAGTCCATAGAAGAGAAATCCTTTTTGCAAAGCCTGTGAGACACAATGACTTAAAGTTTGTTTATAGTGGCACAGTGAAGTTTTATCTGTCCTTTCTTTGCCAAAGACTAAAACCCTAATGGATGAGACTATCACTGAGTGAAACAGTGAAAACTTTGGAATTGGAGAAGGCCAAGAAGTATGAGCTATTTCTGTGTCCCCTTTCGCATTAGCAGCTGGACTCTACATTGCTTTCTTTCCATTGTCTTCATTCATTTTCTTCTGTAGAAGTTCCTTTTTTTCCACTGGCCTCAAGCTTTCTAATCCTGTTTGTTATTATTAAGCATTGTCAAGACCTTCTTGTTTTAGTTTTCATTTCCTTTACTTACCTAGTTTTCTAAGTAATAGTAATAGTTTTATTAACAAATTTTATAGGCAAACTGTTAGGGAAGAATTTTCTCTATCATCACTAAAATTCAAAGTAATCTGCTTGATATTTTAAATATACTCTGAATGGTAAATTGCTATAATAGTAAATCTTTTTTCATGTCCATAAAATAACTGTTCTTTCTTATGTACAGGTTATTTAAATATAAATATGTCGTACTGATGATGATTTACTTTTTCTTGTGTTTGTGCTTCCTATTAACAATTCCTTACTCAATGTCTTGCCCACAAACTTGGGTTTACACAGAGGAATATCTGAAAAATAATCAGGGAAGACAACAGATTTAAGAAGCTCCACGGCATTAATGACCATGAATATGTTTCCAAACTTATTTTCTTTTTTCTCGGAACTTCTCTATAAATCAGTCATCTTTCAATGCACTAGTTGACAGTACACCCTCTACTCTATTTGCATTCTTAAACAATATATATGGAACCTCTTTTACATAGGACGATTTCAACCCTTTTATCCCCTCCCTGTCCATTTCCAGAGCACACTAAAGGGTCAGGGTGAATACAGTTTTGTATCATGTATCATCTTGGTTTCTATTCCTTCTATTCCAAGTCATTTCCCTGAAAGTTAAGCCATCCTCCTTCATCAATTATAAAGTTCCATAAGGCACAGAATCATTATTTTAGACAAGTTTGTTTTTTCTTACTGTTATATATTATAATTTTATTAAGCATCAGAATGTCTTAGAAACATTCTTGATCTACTTTCTTATACATGAACTTTAATCACTATAATCTGGCATTATTAAATAAATGACCAAATATCTATTTTCAAGGTAGCACATTATTTTATAGTGCTGACAGTTTTAGAAGCAAAGGATCACAATTTAAGAGAAGACTGTTAATATCCTATTAAATACCTATGTCTCAAAGTTTGTGCATCTATAAAAGTACTTTTTGGACTAGTCGTTTGATAAAATTGGTGTTGGTTTTAGGTGCTGACATTTTTTATTATCCCAGATAATTCATTCCATGTTATAATGCATTAAGTTATGTTATAAAGAGAACAAGGCTCTGAACTACTTATCCAGTCATTTTTAATGTAAAAAAAATTGGCTTTTAAAATTACATTAAGTATACATATATAATTTATATTTATTTATTTTTATTAATTAATCATTACTAATTATTTACTATTCATGTACAAAGTAAGAAGGTTTATATACTCATTAATAACATTTATAACAATCTTTTATAAATTAGTATTTATGTCAGTCATCATATATTTAGAAAGTGTGGAGAAATATGAACATAAATTTCCTATATTTCTCAACAAATAAAAAAAGGAATAACTGTATTATATCCTTCTAGCCCTTGTAAAGAGATATTTAAACTGGGCTTGGTGATGTAAGCTTGTGATCCCAGTGCTTGAGAAGCTAAGGCAGGAAGATTACCATGAGATCTAGGCCAGTGAGTTCAAGGCCAATCTGGATTACATAGCAGGTCTGTCTCAGAAAATAAAATAAAATAAAATAAAATAAACCATAAACAAATCGATAACAAGAACAACAAAACCAAGAAGGAGAAGAAAATGTATACATCTAGCAACATAGTTCAGAAACATGTTTTACAAAACATGAAACCTGTTTTCCTCCATAAGAGTAGTTTCTGATTTTCTCTGATGCCCTTAATTGTCATTCTGCAAAATGCTACTTTGTTTTAATGTTGACTGCAATTATTATAAATGTTCTACTGGTAATCACTTAACTGGCTTCATTTATTCTTTTTCAAAATGAACTCAAAAAGTGTGCTTCCCAAACATCTGGATAGTTGAATACTTTATTCATTCACATATATACAACAAATCAGTTGAGTTTTAAAATACTGGGTTCAGTATTATGACTCAAAACTCAGTCTTACTCTTTCTTATAGAGAAAAAGTCTGGTCTTATTTTGTATTAACTTATTTTTACACTTACATGTCTCAAAGTGTTTCTATTGGACACATCTGTGTAGATAATTCAATTTTACCATGTAGCAAGGTATGTTGTTGTTTACTATTAAGTTTCTTGGAGAATCATTTAAAACCTCTAACTTAAATAAAAATATCTCATTTAGTCCTCTCTAAATAAATGTTCTCCTATAACTTTGATTAATTAACTTCAAAGGTATTTGTTCTCAATTTCTCTTGAATATTTCTATATCATTTTCACCTGTGTACTGTCCCCATATGCCTCCAGAAACCACCTCCTGTGTTTTCTATTTCAGTTTTTTCAGGACATATTTCTTAGTTGTTAATACAAACAAAATAAGATATATTTGATATTTATCAATATTGTATGTGTATATAAAAAGATCCCAATTTATCTCATTTTCCAACCACGGGCATAGCACAGTTCTTCTATAAAGCACTCAGGAATAAATATTTGAGGCTATGCAGCCCATATGAACTCTGGAACAGCTGTTACTCATCTCTGTCACTGAAGCCAAACGAACCTGGCTTGTGAACTGAAAGCCTGAACTTTTCTGCTCCTCATTACTCTGCCATTTTGATTTTCCCAAACTACTTTTCTGCTTTATGAATTTCAGTGCATTCCTTATAAGCATGTATATACTATATCTAAAAGTTAGGAAGTTTTAGAATAACCTTCTGAATTGGAATACAGATGAATTATCAACCATAATTTAGAACGTTGTGAAATTCTGAACCTTCTGTATTCTTCAACGCATTAGTTTTGGAAGTTGTTAAAAGTTGCATATTCAATATAGAGCCAGACACCATTTTAAAGCAGACATTTCCAGGACTATTCAATCCTAAAGGTCACATTTGATTCAGAGAATTGTCAAGAAGGCAAAATTTTCCAATCAGATTAATAATGTAAATTACTTTTAGGTTCAAAACAAAAACTATGATGAAAATCTTGTAAACAGAAGAATGTGACAAAGTGACCTTTGACCACGTATTACTCTTCTGAGTATCTTCCCCCTTAGTCATTGTATCAGAGTCATATTAATACTTTTGTTTATAGTGATGCATTTCATAGTAGCTAAATTTTGGAAACCACTTATTTGTCCATCAAAGAATGGATAAAGAAAATCTGGCCTTTATACACAATGGAATATAATTCTACTACACAGAATAATAAACTTGAGGCATTTGTAAGTAAAATGATGTAGCTCAAGAGCAGGATATTGAAGGAAGTAAATCAGACACACGTTTAAATATTGCATGATTTCTCATATATGAAAAATCAAAAATATAAACAAAGAGAAAAATAAAAGATGCTTAATAAGATGTAGGGAGCTCTTTTTCAAATGGGAAGGAAAACAAAATGAATGGAAGATGAAGGAAGAAAAGATAAATTAATAAAAGAAAATAATGGAAAAAAAGCTTTGGCAAATTAGAAGGAGAACAGGAAGTAGAGTTAAAGAGAATAAGGAAAAATGGGAAGGGACAGGGACAAAAATGAATTAAGATGTGTTATGTACATGTACAGATTTCCCATAATAAATCTATGCAGTCATTCTATACTTCCAGGAAATACCACTAAATTTTTTTAAATACATGTAGATTATTTAGGGATGTTACTCAAAACAACATTTATATTATGATTTTAAAACTTTGTTTTTCAATGCTGGGCCTGGAGATTCATGCCTATCAGCAATCAGAACCACATATTACTGTGCTGGGTGTGGTGGCTCACACCTGTTATCCCAGCACTCAGGAGGCAGAGGCAGGAGGATTGCTGTGAATTCGAGGCTATGCACAGGGCCAGCCTAAACTACAAAAATGAGACCCTGTCTCAAAACAAAACAAAACAAAACTTTGTTTTTACTAAAAGCTAAAATGTAGTTCACATATATACTTAATATTCTATTTTGAATGTTATTAAACTAGCTGGATTTTTCTTTTTGAACTGATATTAAAATTCCTTTTATTTTGACTGTATTAAAAATGTATAATCTTGTCTGACACCTTTAAAGACTAAGAGTTACTTTAAGCAACCTGTAGTCTTCTTTAGTTTATTACAGTGTTAAAATAACCAAGAGACTCATGGAAATTTCATATCCTTCACTTATCTCATTGTTTTATCAAATTCAACCATTTGTTTATTGTCATTCACAATTTACTTCTTACAATTTTTCTATAAGTCATATGTATGCAAAATATATGGTCTGCTATGTAAACACTGTATATGTTATTTATAGTATGAAATTTTCTTTATGTTCATGTTCAACATTACATTTCTTAAAATAAATGTGTACTACTATATATGAAAATAATTGCCATTTTCTCTTACGAGTATACTTATTCTGTGATCAACTACAACTCTCTCATTCTTCCCGACAGGAACTATTTCCCACTGTATAAAAATACGGTTATGAAATCTTAGCTAACAATGTCTTCAGACAAGAATTTATAAAATATTTTCTCTACTTTGTAAACTGAGGTAAAATGTGTTGTGCTGTGTGAAGAGTGCATCTTCAAATTTCCTCAATCTTGCCAAATCTGTCTCTTATTCATGCTTAATTAAGAATTAATATCAGTTTCAAAGATTTTCTGGTCCTTTTCCTAAAATTCTTCCCAGAAAAAGTCATGTAGTGTGTACCTCTGTTCATGACCTTAATTCACTCCAAGATCCTGTGGAAAATGGCCAGGGTTGTGTTCATCAACTGAGTCAGAGTTTCTGAACTGTACCCAAATTTTGTCCAATGGTTCTAGTCAGGCAACATACTGTTTAGGAACACAATTGTCCACGAACAGAGGTATCACTGCACTCAGCTGTATAACTTTAACTCATTAGAGCTTGGTGTTCACCATATACAACTCTGGTCTTTATTACAAATGATTGTAGTGTAACTGTTTTTGTCTGAGTTACTTAGTTACTGGTTTTTTAGTACACAACTTAATACCTCTTAGTAGAAGTTTCAATATATTGCTCCTCCACAAGATTTTCTTGGCTGCTCTTAGCCATTTGCCTTTACATATAAAAATGAGAGTCTGTGATAAAGAAAAATCAGAGAATTATTAGTGAGGTTGTGAGGAATTTCTACATTAATATGAAGATAATTGCTATATTAAGGAAATTCAATTTTCCTCTCATGAATTCACTATATATTTCAATTTAGTATTGATGTTTAATATCCTTCAGTAAAATTTTAATATTCTCCATAAACATTATTGCACAGCTATTGTTGGAGTTTTTCTGAGACACTTTATAACTGTTGCTTGTATTTTAAATGCCATTTTATATTACAATTGTTCTTGACTGATATGAAAGTTTGGCTTATTTTTAAAATATTTATAATATATTCAGAAAATGTGCTGGTTCTTCTTATTAACATATTAATATATCACCGGGGTCCATTTTGCTTAAAATGAAATATATAACAATTTTGAATAATGAATTCTTTAAGCATTTTAGTTGTATGAAAATAATATACCTGTCCTTTTTATAATGTTTACAGAGGTACACCATCAAAATATAAATAGTGATCCTAATTATCTTTTTTAATAAAATATTCTTTATGTATTTTCAATTTTATATTCTTATAATTTCAATTTTTCTTACTTGGTTACTTGTCATATAAATGCAGTCTACCTAGATTTTATTTTAAATTTAAATTCATTCAAATTTTTATTGAGGCATCCATTCTATACATTACATTAAAGCAATTACATTACATTTGCCTTTTTTTCCACTGTTAACCTCAAATATTCTATTCCATAAGATAATAAGGACCTAATTTTTGATTTAAAAAATTCCTCTCAATTAATCATAATGAAATGGTTAAGTGGTATAAATGAAATACACAAATTTTCTATCTTTAAAATGTTTTTTGTTTTTGTTTTTGTTTTTGTTTTTCCTTCAGCAAAACTGGCCATTTCCAAATACCCCTTGTAAATGAGTTCACTCCACCAAGTAATCCACCAGGGAACACTGCTCCGATCTTTAACTTCATCAGCTTGACACAAAGGGTCCTTCCTCCGCAACCGTTACAAAGTGTGGCAGAGAAATAGAAATATCCAAACCCTACTCACCGCCCTGGCTTGGGAAGGCCGAATGCGCCCTTCTCACTTCCTTGCTCAAAATGACTCAGCATTAAATGCAAGAGTCACCTGCGAATCCTTCATCCGGGCCTCAGGTGCTAGGAGCAGCGCTTAGTGGTCAGTGTTCGGAACTTAAAGGAAATCCTACAAGCATTTCTACATTTCCTCAAAAAGTACTGGAGAAAGAGAGAGGAAAAGACGATTATAAGGCTGTCATTCTAAGAAAATAGCCAGCTTTTGCATTTGTTTACAATTTTAATCGTTTCATTCAGCAAATCAAGATTTTTTTCTGATAAATTAATTTTCCATCAAACGTATCTTGTTACTAAACTGCAACTGAGACTCTCAAAGCACAGCACTCCTGTATATGTCTTATTAGAATACATGAAAGCCACTACTGTTTTGTATTATTAGTTAATACATAATGTTTTAAACTACTATAAATTGTTTTTGCTTGTTCTCTTTAATTTTTCAAGTGTAAAGTCAAATCTTTGATCAATGTTAATAATTAACCATTGCAAATTGATAACATCTGCTTCTTTTTCTAATTTTATTAGAAAATCGTTGCAGAGTTATTGAATAATAATCGTTATAGAAGATATACTCAACTCTTCCTGACCTTACTAGGAATCCTGCTGGTGTTTTCCATTTGTGCATTAGACCACTCTTGGGTTGTAATTAACGTTTGAAATTCAGATATAGATCAGTAATAGAGTACTTTCTCACCATGTCCCAGGACCTGTGTCTAAACCCAAGCACCACGAACAAAAAATAGCTAAATAAATACATTTAACAGGTTAAAAACATTTTAATCATTTTTAAACCATGTTTGAGATTTTTAAAAAATCCTTGAATTCAATTTTATCCAATAAAAACTGCAGAATCGACACATGATCACATGACATTTATTACTTTCTATATAACAAACTGTGGTAGTATATTTTAACACTGAAAGAAGCTCAGAAATATAATTATTTTCACTACATATTTATCAGAATTTGTCTGAGCTCAACAATCTCAATTGATGTGAGTTAATTTGCTTCTTATTTTCTCCATATCATGTATCTTTGGGAGTATTTGTGATGTTATTTTTAAAATTATCTTCCTTATTTCCTTCTTTTATTTTCATTAACTCATATCCTGCTTTATTTCTTTTTTGAGGTGGTGGAAATGTTTTGTATTCTTTTTTTTTAATTTTGGCGTCTTTTATTAGTACATGTTTGCAGTGTGTAATAATTACATTCACTGTAGGGAATTAGTACATGTACATAAATCATTTTGATTCTCTTTCTTTCCCCCATCTCCCTTTAACTTTTTTCAGAATCAGATTCATTTATTTATCTAATGGGAACTTATAAAACTAATTATCATATATGCAGACTGAAAACAAGACTAATAGGTCAAAGAAAAAGTATAAAACATGTAAGACAATTATACTAAGTCAAGGTGTATTTTAGATATATTATCCAAGTGGGATCATCATATTTTTTTTCTCTTTCTCTTATTTCCTTTTATCTAATATGGAGAGCAAAAGAGAAAGTCTTCATACAAGTAAAACCATGTGATATTTAAGCTTGTGTGTTTGGGTTACTTCACATAGCGTTATGGTCTTAAGGTGCATCGATTTTTCTACACATGACTTAAGTTTATCCTTCTTTATGGCAGAGTATTAATTCTTACAGAATCGTAGTAAATACTACATTTTTTGTTCTCTCATCTGTTGATGGACAAATAGGCTGTTTCCAAGATTTAGCTATTCTAAATTGCACTACTATACACATAAGTAGTATTCATCCCTGTGGTATGATATCTTTATCTCTTTGGGGACAATAACTAGAACAGGATTAACTGAGTCAAATGAAATTTCTACTTCTATTTTTTTAAATGAATCTCCATACTGCTTTGGACAGTGGTTGCATCAGTTTGCAATCCCACTAATAATGGAGAAGGGTTATTTTCTAACCAAACCCCCAGCAACATTTGATATTGGTTGATTTCTTGATAGCAAACATTCTTTTTGAAGTGGGAATCTCAGTACTTTTAAAATTTGCAGCTATCAAATGGTCTGTAATGTCAAACATTTATTTTCTTTTTTAAAATTGAAATCTTTATTGATACATTACATAAACACATCACGATTGCATTCAACAATGAGAATTTGTACCAGTACATGACACACTTTAATTCTCATTTTTTTCCCATAGCCTGACCCACCCTACCACCCCCCACCCCATATATACATAAATTTTGTTTTCTTTCTTTTTTGTTATAATCTCATTATTTTCCCCCCTTCATTTCATTTCGCTTTGAGTATTTTCTATTTCACAATATATAACATACATTTTAGAACTCATTTACATTTTAATATTCTCATACCAAAGGAAAGATATGATATTTACACGTCTATTGCCTATTTATTTCACTTATGAGGATGTCTCCAAGGTATGTACATTTAAGTATAAATGATTCAAACTTATCATTTTTTATGACAGAGTAATACAACAAATGTATACTTTAAATTGGATCTTTAAATTTGGTAGTCTAAATTTTTGTGTTGTTTATATATTCTAGATTTTAGTCTTTTGTCTGAAGAGTATCTGATCCAAATTTTTTCTCATTCTGTAAACTGTCTTCATTCTGTTAGTGGCTTTCATTACTCTTTAGTAATTTTTAAAATATATTTTCAGTGGTGACATTTTATTTTTTGAGAGCTGAATACAAAACAAATACTTTAAAGGACCCAAAAGAACACTAAATGTTCACAGAAATTCATTTAAAAACAAAACAAAAAGCCAATGAAGTCTATGAACACTGAAAGTTAGTCTATAAAGATATTGATTGCAGACAGTAATCTGCTTATTACTTTTATTATTAATCAGTAATGGCTTTATTTTATCATAAACATATTTCTGGAAACATTCAACCTGAGTTGAAAATAAGATAAGAACGGCCGGGGATTTAGCTCAGTGGTTCCAGCGCCTATCTTGCAAGCGTAAGGGTCTGGATTCGATTCCCCAGTAACCACATACCATACTGGGCATGGAGACTCACGCCCAGCAGCAACCAGTACCACATACCACAGTGCAGGGCATGGTGGCTCACACCTGTGATCCCAGCATTTGGGAGGCAGAGGCAGGAGGATTGCTGTGATGTGAGTTTGAGGCTGAGCTCGGGGCCAGCCTGAACCACAAAGCGAGACCCTGTCTCAAAAAACCTAAAAAAAAAAAAAAAAAGAAAGAAAGAAAATAAGATAAGAATGAAGAAATTTTGATCCAGAAAAGAGCATAGAAACTTTTCAATTATATGTGATTTGGTTGATCCTCGGTAATATTTTTTGTGCAAGTATGTTTTTGTGGAGTCTTTGCGTGCACTCCGTCTTCAATATTGTAACATTTTGACTTCCAGAAAATTAAGTGTTTCTGTTCTAATGTTTAGATCTTTGATTCATTTTAATTTAGCACATGTTGAGAGACTTGGGTATGGGTTCAAAATTTGGGATAGCCAGCTTTCCCAGAAACATTACTTAAAGAAACTGTCCTTCCTTCAGGGAAGAAATTTGGTCTCTTTGTCAAAAATAACATACCTGAGTGTAAGAGGAGTTGTTTCTGTGTTTTCTGTCTTGTTCCATTCTTTCACGACTGTGCTTTCTTAATATTTTTTCTCTTTTTTTTTGGCAATACTATGTTGTTTTTATCACTGTAGCTTGATATTGTTGTATCTTATTTTCTTATGTTTTGTTGTTTTAACTTTTCTAACTTATTTTTCTAAGTTATTGAGCTGGATGCTTAATAACTATTTTCCTGTTTGTGAAAATAAACATTATGTGTTCTAAATTTTGTCTTGATAACTTTAATATTATAAGCTATTGAAATAAATTTATGAGAGAATTTGATGAGATCAAGTAATAATATCTTTTCATTCCTCCACTTTGAGCCAATATGAAGTAATAACAGAGGTTTAGGATAAATGAGAAACTAGAATATTAATAGCAATACTGAGACATAGGAGTTAAATTGCTCGAGACATTATTTGTTAAAAACAAAAACAATTAAAAAGCAGCTGACCAGCAACAAGGCATTGTGTAAGTCATCTTTAGTCCAGAAGTTAAGTGGAGAATTACAGGCCTCAGACACCATGATGTCCTCTCTGGTACCCTAACATGCTGCACTCGGATGATAATTTCTTAGCCACAAGCAATGATGTAGTGAATTTTGCTACTAACTTGTCAAGTCATATATTCAAACTTCAGTTTTGTTTGTTTGTGATTTGTTTTTGTTTGTGTACTTGTTTTTAACTCAGTTCCTTCTAATGCCAAGGATGGAAATAATGTCCACTCCTGTCTGAAGTCCCATCATACTCACTGAGCTGGCTCATTGGGACTGAATCCAGCACCACCTTTCCTATTTGATATTGGGCTCTGATTAACTATTAACAAATTGTTTCTGTAATCATATAGTTTAGAGAAACTGACAGTCTAATGGTCAAAGGCTTCCTCCCAGAACCTGGTGTCAAGCCTCCTGTATTTCTGATAACTCTCTTGTGTCCTGCTGCTGTTTTAGTTTCTAGACAAATTTCCATGTGAACTTTAGTAAAACAAACTTGGTCTTGTGGTTCTGAGACACTCATCTTTGTTTTCCTGACACTTGAGAAAATGACATAGAATAATAGTAATTACATTTGAATTGTCTATTCAATCAGATTTATCTACTCAGGCATAGGAAAAAAAGTCAAGGCACATAGACCTGTTTGCATGGAGGAGAAAATAAGGAAAAGAAGAGAATAAAGATCCTGGCTGTTAAGAAGTGTGTTTCCCATGGTGAGATATACCACTAGACTTTCCACTGCTACTCTTACTCTTACATTATTTTTCAAAAAAAGATATGTTTATCACATTTAGAATAAAGACACTCATTTTACTTTCATTATCATGGGCTGGGACTGTCCCTTGGATTCTATTTTATTTTCTATTTACTTCAGTTTGGATTTCCCCTTCAAAAAATGCATAGTGGAGACACTTTTTCACATTTATTTCCTCAATTTGGACAAACATAACCAGGAACATTTTCACTTATTACCTAGGATTATGTTTATTCTACAATGGTCCTAGTGCAACCTTACTATCACTGACTTCTCCTTAGTGTGGCTTCCTTTTATAGTCTTATTTGCATTAATTTTTCTGGCACTTTTCATTAGCCCATGAGCAATGCCTGGATGCCTACCTGCAAAGAGTAAGACATCTGAATACATCATAAATTTCTTTGAGATTTTTACTCTTCAGCTAGTGAACTCAACCCTGGAAGTCAAAATTATCTCAGCTAACATTTCCTTTGTAACCTTGAGTGTACAGTGAAGTTTACGGGACACTGAGAAGTATTTCTCTAATAGTCTGGTAACAATTAAATGAACTACATTTATTTCTCGAAGACAGGAAACAAGAAAATACAGAAGCATGTGAGTCACTGCAAACTGATCTCCAAGGCGGTTCAGAAAGTTCTGGAAGCTTAAAAATCATATGTATCTTCAATAAAGAGAAAAGTAGGAGAGGGATAAATAGGAAATAGAGACAAATTCAAATACTTCCCCAAACTTCTTATTCATTGTTTTGAAAATATTTTAATATATGTTCTAATGTGTTTCATTAATACTACAGGTTATCTTTGTGGAAAAGAAAGTTTTGTGTTCTTAACTGTTGATGTGTTCTTGCATGAATCTTTTCGGTCTGTCTTATTCCCCGAGTATGTATTTTGAAGATGATACATAGTGTATTAATTATTGCTATCCTCTTCTTTTGTTACATATTTTTTAATATTTTTCCATAAAACAAATAAAGAAAAGCTTCCTTGGGTAGACAAGGTCTTGACATTATTGAAAGTTTGGTCCTTAATGTGAGCAGTACTAAGAGGTAAGGACAGTTTTCACACCTAAGATAAGGCCTAAGGTAAGATACGTGTGTATGTCTGAGGAGCTAGAGTTGAAAGGATCAATGTTATTGTTGTGGAGTCAGTCAGTTCTGCACACAGTAGATGTAAAAGAGCAAACTCACCTTGAACTTGTCTTCCTGTTTCCTGTGATCGCTTCCACATAAACTCACTTCTTATTGATCTCATCCATAAATCCCTTACCTATCTCTCAACCCATATCACCCCAAGCTTGGATTTTCAGGCTTAAAATTTGTGAGCAGCCAATCTCTTTTCTTTTAATTACTGCAGCAATGTTGTTATGGAAACAAAAATTATATTGTACAAACTTTAATTTCAGAACTTAAAAATATTTTCCCAGTTATGATTAAAGAAAAATACAAATGTATTTTGTGCGATATAATCACACAATAAAAATAGTTAGAACATCTTACACAAAGAATCATTTTCTCTGAATGAGAGAGACACTGCTAGACAGCTGCCCTTGCTCTGGATGAAACTAAGTCAGTCGACCCTCACAAAACGATATATTTTCAGTATGGTCATTCAAATCTCCTTCAGTTTAAAGAAGAAACTGTTGAGTTATGATTTGAATGCTGCTCCATGTCTGCTGGCTCTTGTGAAGATGTTTGTTATATATATTTGGAATCATCATTTCCTATACATTTCTTTTCCTTAATCTGCTGCTGTCTGCTTGTTCTTCATGCTGCCTATCCTCCTCTTTTCTTTTCCTTGAAATATAATCTTTAGTTCTGAAACAGAGTTGTTACATTTTAGAAGTGCCCCAAAAGACTCTTGTGTTCATAGGGAAAGCTTTTGGAAGATGGTATGATGGTAAGGAAGCTATATTCAGAAATGGATTAATCCACTGAGGAATTCATAAGTAAATGTGCTATTGGAAAGTATGGGGTAGGTCCAGGAGATGCATCATTAAAGACTTGCCTTTATGTCATAATATCCACCTAAATTTCTTTGCTCTCATTTGCTGGCTGCTAACAAACTGCTTTCCTCCATGATGATTTCCTACAATTCAATTTCTGCCTTGGAGACAGCCAGCCATGTATTGAACCCTCTAAAATCCTGAGCTAAAATAAAATTCTTTGTAACATGGGTATAATTTTTTGTGTTAAAACATGAGAAAGATGTCTTATACAAGTTTCCTAAAGAAGGTTTTCATTTATTTTCTTTTTCTATCTTTATTCTATCATTATGTTTCTCATCATAGTGAACCAGTCCATCGTACCTTGTACCTGACTGTGGTTTTCATTTCTCCTTTTACTTTTCTCTCTTTCTGCTTTATGATATTATACAGATACTTCACTAATGGTGAAAAAAGGTCATTAGGAATCAAGGAGTCGGCTCTTTCAAAGAAAAAAAATATATAAACAATTAGTCGATCTTACAGAATAAGGAAAGAAAAGATCCAAAGCCATGTAATTAGAAATTAAAAGTGAAATCACATCACATGCTGCGAAAATTTCGACTATTATTGTTCTTAATATAAAGGAAAATTTAGAAAAAATTTAGAAAATATGAATAAATATATAGGTACATATGAACTAACAAAATGAAGATAGTAGAAAATACTGTATAATCCAATGTCAGTCAATTAAATTAAGGAAGTAACAACAACAACAACAACAAAAATACCAACAAAAGTCTAGGTCCCAACAGTTCACTGCTAAATTCTAGAAGAACTTTAAAGGTGATGAAATGTCAATACTCCTCAAACTCCTTAATGAAAATGAAAAGCAAGTAGCCATTTCTAGAAGCAAAAATGTGTCCTAATTCCAAAATCAGAAAATCACCCAAACAAAAAAGAGAATGACGGACTAACCTCCTTAATGAACATAAATGTTAAAATCCTCAATAAGATCCTGGCAACCTGAATGTAGCAGATCATCAAATATCACACGAAGTAGGATTTATTTCAGAGAAACAGAGATGGCTCAACAAATACAAATCAAGGAGCTCCAGTTGTGCAATCAGTTAGTGTATGGTGCTTATATAACAAATACAAATCAATAAATACAACACACCACATACACAAGACCAGGAACAAAAATGCAAAGATCATCTCAATAGACAGCGTCAGAGCATTTGACAAAACCTAGCATCCAATCACAATAAAAACCTTGAAGAAATGGATATAAGAGTTTTTTATCTCAATGTAATAAAACCAGTCAATGGCAAAAACACAGCCAACATCATATTAAACAGAGAGCAGAAAACATGTCCTTTAAAATCAGGCCATATTCACAAGTGAAACAAATACACACCAGGTAAATATCATATCATTTCTCTAGTGTGAGAAACTGAAAGTGTAAATGAGGTTCAAAATGTATGATAGTTATTGTGAAATCAGAACAAAATCTTTAAAGGGGAAGGAGAGCAGAGAGGGGGCAGAGGAAAACAAAGGAGAAAAACATTTGAACGTAAAAAGGAAACAATGGAAATAAAGCTTATGTATATGAAGGAGTGGAGAGGCTGAAGGGAGGCAAGGGAATGGGAAAAAATAAATGCCAAGATATTCCAAGTACAGGCACAAATTCTCAATGATGAATGTGATCATAATATATACCTAACAAAACCCAATAAACTCAATTTTTAAAAATCAAAAAAGAAATATGTATGCTATCACCAATCCTGTTCAATACAATCCTCAAATCACTAGCCAAAACACTTACATGAAAGAAAGAAACAAAAAGGATAGAAACAGAATAGTTAGAAGTTCAATTCTCATCATTTTCTGAGGACATGATTGTCCACATAAAAGACTCCAAAACTCCACCAAAAGATACTAAAATTAATAATCAAATTCAGTATCAAAGCAGTGCATAAAAACAGCACTAAAAATCAATAGTTTTCCTGTGTACTAATAATAAAGTCATTGAGAGAGAAATTAGTAAAATACTACATTTCATATTTGTATAAAGAAAAATGAAGGGGGTCAGGGATTTAGCTCAGTGGTTCCGGCCCCTGTTTTGCAAGTGCAAGGACCTGGGTTCGATCCCCAGTAACCACATATCATACTGGGCATGGAGACTCACACCCAGCAGCAACCAGTACCACATACCACAGTGCCGGGCGTGGTGGCTCACACCTGTAATCCCAGCACTTGGGAGGCAGAGGCAGGAGGATTGCTGGGATGTGAGTTTGAGGCTGAGCTCAGGGCCAGCCTGAACCACAAAGCGAGATCCTGTCTCAAAAAATCTAATAAAAAAAAAAAGAAAGAAAGAAAGAAAATCTTAGGAATTAATAAAAAGAGGTCAAAGATGGTATCAGAAAGATAACTCCTCTTCATTGATAGACAGAACCAATATAGACAAAATGACTATGCTTTCAAAAATAGTGCATGGATTTTACCAATTTCAATGAAAATACCAATAGAATTTCTTACAAAACTAGCAAAAGCTATCTAGAAGTTCATATGGAACCAGAGAGACATAGAGTAGTGAAAGCAAATCTGGGCAATAAAGAAAAGACAGGGGGCATCAAAATACCAGACTTTGAGCTATATTATAAAGCTACAGTGATAAAAACAGTACAGTTTTAGCCAATAAATAAATAAATAAATAAATAACAAAAGGAAAAAAAAAATAACCAGACTTTTGGATCAGTGGAAGAATGTAGATAGAGAATACAGAGCTTACTTAGGCAAACTAGCTACAGTATCTTTGACCAAGGCACTAAATCATTTTAACTGGAGGAGTGATAGCTCTTAACCAATGGTGCCAGGAAAACTAGCTGTCCACATGGTGAATGTTGAACCCAGACTCATGTTATTTACTACGTAGTAAACTAAAATCCAGTGGATCAAATATCTAAATATTAAGATAGAAATAATGTACTAGAAAACAAAATAGGTAGAACTCTGAAAGGTAGAGGCATAGACAAAGAGTTTCTGAACAGAATCATCAGTTGCACAAGACATACTAAGAATCAGCAATGGAATCTCGTCAGATTGGAAAGCTTCTGTTCAGCAAAGGAAATAGCTAGTAGAGTGAAGATATGATCTACTTACTGGGAAAAAATTGTAATCTACTCATCAGAGAAAAGTCTAATCTCTAGAATATATAAAAACTCAAAAAGTTAGACTCCAAAATTTAAAAGTCCAGTCAAGCAATGGGCATTTCCAATAATAAAAATTTCTCAGTTGAAGAAGTACAAACAGCCAGTAAGTACAAAGGAAAAAAAAAACAAAAACAAAAAAACGGTTCAATATCTCCATGCTTTCAAGAAATGCAAATTAGAACAACACAGAGATATTGTCTTACACTTGAAAGAATGATATAATGAATGGAAAATACTGGAGAAGATATGAGGAGAAAGATATCCTTCTATATTGTTGGTATGAAATGAATGTAAACTGGTATAAATATTATGGTGATCACTATAAGAATTCCTCAAAAGTAGAAACATACATTCCATTTAAATAGCATTTCCCCTTTTAGGTGTTTTCCTCAGTTACAACATCATATTGCAATTATGTATAAATGTCCATGTTTATAGCAGCATAATTCATAACAATCCAGCCTGGGAGGCGACCTATCTGTCCATTAATACATGAATGGACAAATAAAATATGGTATTTTGTGCAATGCAGTACTACTGTACCATAAAAGATAAACCCAAGACATTTGTTGGAAAATGATGTGCCAAGAGACTATAATATTTAAGAAAACATATCCCACAAAGATTGGATATCACATGATTTCTGTTATTTAAAAATCCCAATACAAAATGAAGTATCAAATAAAACAAAGACAATAGAAAAGGAGACCAAAAAATGTAGTTATAATCTTGCTTGGAAAATATAGATAAAAATCTACCTTGATTTTTAAATTTGCCCTATGTTTTTAAATATTTTTGCCTTATATATTTGGTTGTTAACCTGTTTTTATGATTACTATCCTGATAAGAATGTCTAAAATAAATGAATTTGAGATAAGAAAAGTTTTTTGAAAAGGGGGTTTGGAGAAGAAGAAAAAGAATTAAGATGTTTTGTGTCCATGTTCCGCTTCCCAGTGATGAGTGAATCATTATTTACTGCAAATATATACTAATACAATAAGTAGAAATAAACCCATTAAAAACCTTTCTCACCACCTCTAACGTGTTTCCCTCTCTGACTATTTTTGTGCCTATATATCAAAATATCACCAAAGTTGTAACATATAATACATCTTGAATCATTAATTTTTTTTACATAATTTATCAATTTCAGCCAAGAAAGATGCCATTTTAGCTCTGCAATTATTTTTCCTTTCCCCTCCTGACCTTCCATTTGAACAGGCATACTTCTTTCTTGCTCTTGAAGTTACACAAACTCATGGTTCTGAACATTTTCCAGTTTTAAAAAATTGCTATCAACACTATTCACCCCTGAGCCATGGAGCATAGTACAATCCTTCTCTCTTTTTCACTTCTCATTTTTCTTCAAATAAATTTTATCTTGTTCTATGTTGCTGTTTTTTGGAATTACTTCTCCTTAGATGACTTTGTGTACGTAGTCAAGTGTAAAAATCATCTTGAAATACATTCAGATTTAGAAGATATATCATCAATTATATTTTTGAAGAATTTCTATTGACATCTTATATGCTCTATTCCACCTACATAGAAAAATAATTAAGTTTCTCACCTCTTCATAATTCTGAATTCCACTTTGCTTCTCAATCATATTTAATTACCTGCTTCTTGAGTCTTTTCTTTTGGTTGTTAACTTCTTTTGTTGCTGTTGTTTTTTTGGTTTTTTTAGAGACACAGTCATGCCTTGTGGCTCAGGCTGGACCTGAACTCATTCTGCAAACCAGGCTAGCCTTGAACTTGCAGCAATCCCCCTGCCTCCACCTCTTGAATGCTGGGATTACAGGTGTGAGCCACCACACCTGGTCCTTAGCATTCTTGATTAGCTCAAAATCTCTAGTGGTCCTAGCTACTCATCTGAGCTTTTCTTTAACCCACATTTCAAGTTATGTGAGAACTTAGCTGGAAATAAATTTCTGTATCAGAAATCACTCTTGTTCCCTAATATTTTGGTGCTACTTTCCTTTCCTGCTTTTTTTTCCCCCTTCAACACTCCTATGTTCAATTTGAAAGACAAAAAACTATATTTCACCTGAGTATAATATAAGATGAGCTAGTTCTTCAGTCGTTAGATTTTCTGGTTACAAGCATGATGTGAAATTCAATAACAATGAGTCATGGTGTGCAGTTGTTTTTAATCATGGATCTGAATTTAAAATGAACTCTTTCAACCAGGATAACCACTATATTAGGATATGGGAAATAATATTGTATACTTTTCTTACTTTTTAAATTTCATTTTTCTTATTGCCTCTTGTTATCAGCACTCATCTTTAGGGAAGCTGGCTTCTGTACACTAGTTTGTTTTCATTTACTATCAGTATATAATATTGCTTTGCTATACTAATTGGTTTGGAGTAAAAAACGTTTTAATATAAAATGACTTTGAAATGTTTAATTCAGACTATTTTTAATTTCTAAGAATTTTGCTTTAATATCATATTTTTTAAAATATAGCATATTATTCTTATTTTATATTCAAATATCTTGCTTGTTAGCAGCAAAATTAATAATATATTTAGAATTGGAATTAGCCTCTTTTGATGCCTTAATTACTCCTATTATGGAGGATTTACAAGCTATGTACAAGTAATCACTAGTGTAGAGTTACAACAAGATATCAACAATCAATTCTTCTACTAAACTAATAGATCTAGCACATCACCAAATTTTACAGGAAGTTTTTTATTTCCTCAATTTATTTTGTCTGTACTTCCCTTAACTATGTAGTACTTCATTGTTACTGTTCATGTTACTCATGATTAGGTGTAAGATATTAATACATTCAGTTGGAAACTCTGTTCATGAGATTTGGTTTATCAACTGTAGCCTTCAAAGAGCCTAGAAAGAACTACCCTCTGTGTGGTGATATCACCCAAAGGTGTGGAGCTTGTTGCTTACTTGCTTTGGAGTAGTTCTCTGTGCATTATTAATAGTCATAAAAATGAGGAGATTGAGACTTGTACTTGTAGTCAACAATCCCCAGTTCAAGCAAGGGCCACCACAGTATTCACAACTAGAAATTGACCACCCATCAATGATCATGAAATATGACAGGATTTCCTTTCTTAGATAGTGTTTATTTGTTGGTTATCTCTGGAAGAGTTGCTCAATTAATCAACTTTCTCACTGCTGGGAAAAAAAATTATCTGACATCCACACAAAACTACAGAAAGGGAGGTTTATTTGCCTCATAATTTCAGAGGAATTATTTCATGATCATATGGCTACAATGAAGAAATATTATGATAGAAGTTCTTAGCAGAGGTAGGCTGCTCACATTCTGGATTGAGGAGGGGAACGGTGCCCAAAACTCAGATATAATTTCCACGGTCTCCATGATGAATTCAGACACACTCACTAGTGTACCTTACTGATGTCTTTGACAGATTTCAAGCAATCAATTTGACAGCTCAGATTAACTGTGGTAATGTATCCCCTGTTAACTTAACGCTTAAATATATCTCCTTAGAAAATACCTTACCTCCTAATAAATGCAAGGTCATAATTCTACCTCACATGATATTACTACTTTCATGTAATAGACACTAAGCAATTCCTCCACGAGTTGCAGCAGGTCTCAAAGCTCTCAGAGACTCTTGTGAGACTCAAAGAAAACAGGTGTCTGTGAAACACTGCAAAAAATTATTTAAAAGTTAACTTCTTCCAATATACAGTGGAATAAGTATCTTGGTTCATGAGAGCATTTGTGGTGAACTGTTTGGATCCTGAAAAGGAATGTTGGACAGAAGTGTGGTTTTGTCCACAAACTCTGCACTGGGTGACAAACATTATCACAGTCCTCTTTTCTACCTGAACAGGAATGTGGTCATCTTTTCTAGAATCACAGAATGAATTAACTTTTTTGAACTCAGGTAGCACTGTATTCTCATTTCATAGGTAAGAAAAATAGGAGAATAATAGGACTAAACCAAGATTGAATCCCATCAAGGCAAAAATTCACCTGTGTACTTCATGTCCAGCTCTCAGGCATGAGGAGTGAGATATGAGATCCAAAGGGTATGGTCAGCCTTTTCCCCACAGCCCTGTCAGCTGCAGCATACTTGGGCTCCCTCTTGGGCTGGCCACTCTCACAGACTGTGACTTTCTGGGGAAGACATTCCATATTCTGGTTTAAGCATCTTTCTGGAGTCTCCTTCTCAGTTTTGGCTCCAATTCTACAGCTCCTGGCAAAGACTGTGATCTAGCCACATAACACGATGAGACTTTTCAGACCTTCTGCTGAAACCTAGATGGAAATCTCCATAATGCCACAAACACCACAGTTTTTGCATTCTGCATACTGAGTTCTGTAGAAATGCCAGAGTCTCCTGCCAGATCAAACAGTAGCCACTGCTGTGACAAATCTCTGAAACACATTCCCTAGTGGCCCTCTCTCACCACGGGACCCAGGTACTTTCTTTTCAAATGACAACTGCAAACTTGTTCAGCCTCGAACCTAGACTGGTAAGTTCTTACCATTCCCTCAAGACAACATTCATCTTGTCCTTATTCAAAGTAATTAGTTTCTTTCTAATAGTGTCAGTCTCTTAAACAATCTCATTTCTTTGGCCCCATTTTTACAATGATTCTTTCATCGTAAAAATTTAAGTTTTCCAGTCTTACTGCCAGCTTAGTGTTTTTTTCTTTTTCCTCCCAATTGTCTCTCAGCCTCAAACATCAGGTACCCAGAATACTCATGACATTAAATAAATGCTGAAAAACCTTAAAAATGTTTCCATAAGGTCACTCATTCTACCATTCTTAAAATCAGATGTGCACAAACTCTGAAGGACATTGGTAAATTAGAGCAATTCCTGATACATGTCTAGTGCCCAACTCTAATCTCATCAGCCTGGCCCTTAATTAACATCAGCCTCCTTGGCACTGTTCTAACCCTTCACGTTCTAAGTAGACTCCCATCAAGCCCAGATTATTACATTCTGGATCTCCTAGAAACTGTCTCAAGACTTTCCCAAGTATTTTCAGGTTCCAATGTCCCTAAACCACACAGTCAACAATATTCAGAGCAATAACCTCACTTTTCGGTTATCAATTTCCTTTTTGGTCAGCTTTCTTGATATTGATTCCAAACACATGACTCATGCACCATACAGGAGATGAGGTTTTATTTGGCTTGTGGCCTCAGAACTTTCAGTCTGTGTCCTGAAGGCTCTAAAGCATAAATGGCATGGAAGGCGGGTCTGGTGGAGGAAAACTGCACAACCTACTGCATCCTGGAAGCATCAGGTAGGAGGGGACCAGGGACTAGACATCTACATTCATCAAGCTTGTGCCTCCGTGACCTCCCAAACACACATCACCATGGGCTTGACTCATTTCCTAGGGGACTGACAAGCTGGTGAATGACAATCTAGCTGACCTATAATGTTTTCTAGATTTCTCTTCAAATTTTCATATAAGCATTCAGGATAAATACTTTTGTTAGCTTAATAATGTGAAAGCAAAATGGACTGTGGTCGACAGATGATGTATTATCTCTCATCAAATCAGTAATGTCTTAGATATATTTATTGCTTTTCTTTGAAACTATGTTTACCTATTTTTGAGTGTCAAAACCTTCTTGAGAAAACAAATTTGAAAAATATTGTTCGTTTTTCATGCTTCTGTGTTTTGTATCAGAAAGGTTGATCAATGGATAAAAACCTGAAGTGTGCAATTCCACAAAACATCCAGAAAATTTACTTAATATGTATATAAATATTTAATAATATTTTAATAGCTTTTATGTAATACTGAAGGAATTCAGAAGAACATTTTTAGATTAATAAATGGAGATTCTAGAGATGTTTTGACACCAGGAAGAAGTGAAATGAGATACTATTTTCAAAAAATAAATCCAAAGAATTCTATGCAGTCTAAATTAGCACTTCTGATATTCATAGAATTTCCCATTATAATTTGTGTTACTAATTATTATGTCACAAAAAGCTATGACAATGTGATTGTGAGAAAATTTATGCTTCCTTTGTTAAGTGATGCTCACCTTATTGAGCTAATAAGTTTCAGTGCTCAACTTGAGACTAGAATATATGTGCACTTATTTTGAGCTATGTATTTCTCAAGTTTTAATTTATAATAGCAAAGAACTCATGAAATAAAAATTTGCACTATACATTAGAATAAGAATGTTCAACAAAATATTTTTACTTTAACTGTAATTAATGATGCCAAATATTGTATAAATTATCTTTTATCTTATGGGATTCTTTTTTCCATTAGAAGTATTTATTAAACTTATCATTTTAATATTTAATCAACATTTTTGAAATCTAACTATTATTTATCCACTATTCATAGTTTTTTTCAATCTAACCTAAGAAGAGACTCTCCAAAAGAAAAGAAATAGACGCCATTTAATGTGCACCAAAGAATGTACTTTGTGTTACATCTGTGACCTTTCATTTATTCTAATATGTGGACTCTTAGATAAACCCCGAACGTGGTTGTGGAGGTATCCGCTTGTAATCCTGGGACTCAGGTTCAGGGCCAAATTGGGCAATTTACTGACCTTCCTTTTCCTTAAAAAACAGTAATTCAGTGTTTATCAAAACAGATAATACATATCAATATATCCAGCAAACAAGTAATTTTAAAAAGATAAAAATTAAATGCATTTGACAATCATTGTTATTTCTGACAGGTCAATAAATATAAATCGGAATACTATGTTAGGAAAATCTCTCTTTTTTCTAGTTTTATTTTAGAGAATAATATGGCAAACACTGTCAGAAATCATAATATCAAATCATTTAAAATATAATCTTATTCCAAATGATTAACCATATGTAAATAACTAAAGTAAAGAAATATACTCAGAAATATTAGTGGATTTAAAAATACAATATTGTTTCACAACTCGAGCTCATCATGAGCATAGTATAAGTAAATAATGACATATAATCTTAATGTAATTTAAGGGGTCATTTAAATGATAACACAAATGTGTATGAAAACATAAATAAATGTTTGTGAACTGATAATTCAGAGTGATGTGCAGAATGTGTGCATGCACACTGCCATTATAGCTTCCAAAATATTTCTAATCATGCCCCCAAATAGAAAGATAGTATAGAAAGAAAGTCTTTGATTTCTTTAAATAATAAATTCTGAAGCCATTTTTTTCAAAAATCTCCATGGTAAAAATTTTTGCATACGTATCTGAAATTGATTATATATGATACTTTCCCTTGTATTATTTAAATTAATGAGTTTAATAATTTTAATTACTGAATAAATTAAATTTTAATAATTGATGACAAAAGAGACTCTTGTAAGCTTTGGATTCCAGGTTGAATATACTGATTGGCCATAAGATATTAACTTCATGAATCCTACATGCAATAACATTTATTGTTAATTACTCCAAGCTAAATGACCAGTCATTTTTTAAAGTATGGGAATACTATCTAAGGAAATATTTTGTTAAAATGGAAATGTCAGTGAAGTAAAATGAATGATATGCCCATGCCTACTGTAAACTTGTTAGTACCTACACAGTGAGCATCATTCATTTTTAATATTTACCCCTTTTACCATGGTATAGTTCTCCTTAGTCATTATCAGTACTGTGTCAGACAATTCAATGAAGGTACTCCATGTTTTAAAACACTGGTTACTAAACAAAAGAAGACATTTTCCTCTTTAATGTATCATGTGTTACCTAGAAACTTGTTATGATTATATAAATTCTGCTGCTAAAACTTTTAATAATTGCCTTCCCTAAATACATGGCCATCTAACTAAACTATTTAGAGTTCTTTCTGTCCATACTGTTGCACTTCCTGATATACATTGTTAAATAAATTCATACAGCGGCCATGATTCAGTCACAATCACATTTGATAAAGCTAGCAGAAAGCTAAAATTTGCTGTGCATTTATTTTGCGTACATTGCTTTAATCAATTAGTTAATTTAGTTCTATTTATGCTGAAATGCAATTCATATATTTTTAAAATGAGAAAGTTGTATGTGCTCACACAGCTGGTAAATGAAAAATCTGAAAGTAGATCTTCAGGAGATATTCTAAAGTCACTACAACATGCAGTTTTCTGTAAAATAGTACACAGATAAAGTATGTAATGAAGCACAAACAATGGTTAGTGATAATATTATCTTATGTTTGTAAATGCTTCTAGAATTATGAATGTATACATTTATGTATTATTTATGAGCAAATATATGACATCTATAAGCATATAATATGTGTATTGGATACCCATTTTATTCATGCATAATTATATATATATATATATATATGCCTTTTCTAAGACCATAATTAATTATACCTATATAATTTTATAAGCTCAAAACATATGAATGTGTATATTCATGGGTCTAATGGCCTTAGCATATATATGTTCAAATAAAAAGGAAATTAATTAAAATATAAATGGTTTGAACAGCATAAGTTTCAAACTGATTATCAGAGAGGTTTCAGTCTGTAATTAAAACAATGCAAAATGCGGTGCATTTGACATAGTCACTTTCATGTCACTCCACCCTTTCCACATTATTTAAAAAGGAAGAGAAAAAATTAAACACATAGCAAAGTATGATTGAACTTAAATCTACCCAAAGCCTTCAATTTGAGAATACGGATCAATTTTCATTTGCATAAGTAGGTTCATAGTAATCAGAGAGCTAAATGCAAACAGTAGTAAAGTCTGTAGTTAGTTCTGTGATAAATAGGAGAGAATGGTTTAATAGCAAAAGCCATAATTAACCACAGCTCTCAGTTTACAATTAGTTTTCTTTGACAGTTATAGTCATAAATGCCAGCTTTAATCATGTGTTCAGGTTGAATTAGGCCCTGCCAATGCTGGAAAAGATCTAATCCGTTTTCTTTCCTATTCATAATGAAATAATAATGCAAATTCACTACATTGATGGGACGACCCATGTGAATTTATTATAGGCTTGGAGAAGTCTCTTGAAAGGGATAAATTCTTTCTGGGTACAGACTTGAGATAATTCAAACCAGACAAGGAAAAAAAAAAATTTTGAGCTGTCATCAGAGGCCCGGATAGGGAATGGGTTTAATTTGTATGAAAAGGCTTTTTAATAAGTATAACAGGGCTAAGCTCTACTTTAGTTGGGGAAAATATTGCTTTTATTTTCCAAATCTTGATGCACTAATTTTATTCAGAGGGATAAAGACCATTTCTAAACCTCATTTCTTGTGACAACACATGTCACTTTAACTAAAAGTATTCAATGGTCAGTCAGTAAATGGGCCTATTTGTGGAAATCTGCTCAACAGGACCAGTTGTCCAGTGTCTAATGCTGTGAGTATTTCCACCATAGTTACAATTTTCAGTTTAGGATAAAAAAGACATGTGAATGAGATAGATAACCTGAATGGTCTTCTGTTCCGAAAACCAGTATAAGAAACCATAAGTAAATTGCAATTTAAAATGCAATATAAAATACAGACTTTCATCATATCACTAGGAAAAGATCTAAAATTTGACATACTAAACATTTTGGGCCACTAACGATTCATGTTTATTTTTGATAATCGTGTGTGTGTGTGTGTGTGTGTGTGTGTGTGTGTGTGTGTGTGTACTTGTGTACTTCAATTTCAGTGCTATACATCAACTTCAACTTGTTTCTCAGTTTCTTTCAACTGTGTAATTATCAATGAAATTGAACTATAAAAATACTATATTTCTTTGATAACTCAGGCCCTTGTGCTTCCAAGGTAGGTGCAGTGCCACTTGAGCTAAAACCCGGTGCCTGCCATTGATAATTTTGGCAAACATTTAAAAATAAAATTATAGAGGGATGGTTATTTAAGGCACTACATAAAAATGTAAAGCCAACAGTAAAATATTCCGATAAATAATATTTGTTTTTCTCTGTTAGTTGGATTCACTGCATACATTGTTTGCTAGACATCATCCTAAAGTATGTAACTTTAATTTCAAAAGGTTAGGTATAGCTTCTAAGGAATTATTTTTACTCATTTGAAAAGACATTGATTTTAAAAATGAAATCTTCAGATAAATTATTTTTTTCCAATTATCACAACAATACTTTTGGTTTTTATATATGGTAATCATGTAAGCTTTTAATACTTAAAGAATCATTCATTTTATAGGAGTAGAATATCCTTTGCTATTTCCTGAAATACTAAAAATGATGCTAAACTGATAAGAAAGGCTGAGGATTTAGTTCAGTTACTCCAGTATCTGCCTTGCAAGAAAACAGTCCTGAGTTCAATCCCTGGTATCAAGATAATCAAGAGTAACTAAAAATTCAGGATTTCTTCAAAAACTATGTGAAGGGTGAAAAGTATATCAAAAGAACTCATATCTACTGTATTCTCCACTCATAACAGCTTCTTTATTATAAATGGACTTACAGTAAATTTCTAAATAATATCTACCTACTGTGATCAAAGACAACATATCATCCAGTAATAGCTATATTTTTTTCATTGCAATTGTAATTGCATCATAAAACAATGAATTTCTGTTCACATTACATCATTGCAGGGGTCCAATAAACAATGGTTCACCATGAAACCTACATAATACAATGTGCCAAAGAAAGGTAGGAAGAAGCTACAGGCAAATGATTGGGTTTTTACTCATGAAAAGGCAGGATATGATTGTCATCAAAAGTGTATTTATGAGAATACTCTCAATATCATAGAGTACAATTTATAGTAAATTAAATATCTGATACATTAAATAATATCTAAAATTAGCAGTATGCATTGGTTTATTTAACTTATGCAGTTTTTTAAGAGTAAAATATCTAAAGTATTTTTTCATAAATAAAACAATCATTAATGCAGTATATGTATTCCAGTAAAATTGACAGGAATGAATGTGATGAATTATTTAAGTCAAGTTGTATAAGCGACATAAAATGTATTCTAAAATATATGCTTTAGCAACAATGAAACAATCATTAATTAAAAGGTAAGATAGCACATAAGTAATCCATATTACACATAAATAGTCAAAGTAGTGCTGGATTATTACTACTATAATGAAAAGTAAAGGAGGAATTATTAGCTTCTATGTATATTATTTCATGAGCAAAAGCTAAAATAATTATTATTTTATATTGTGTTAATAGGATGCATTACAGTTTAATTAATTAATTTAAGGTAAACAATAAAATAGTATTAGCTGCCAACATTTTTATTATTGTTATGCCTGTTAGATAAATTAGGTCACAAATAAAGCATAATTAGCCTTTGAAATAAGAATACAGAAAAACACTGTAGCTAGACCATATTAAATTACACCTAAAGAGAATTTATACAGATAATATAAATCAAGCCAACAAAAATATATATTCTTTCAGGTCATTCTTAGAATATTTTCTAAAATCAGCTGAACAAAGTGATCCATAATTTAGATTTTGCAGTGTAAAAATGAAAACTTTTCTTCCCCATCATAGTATTTAATGGTATTTCCTCTCCCCTATTTTTCTTCCACACTACACAAAAGGACTGTAAATGAGAATTTCGTATGTTATTTTATGCTTGAGACGCTAAGATACATAGAGAAATGTGCTAACATACACTAGTTCATCTCACAAGTTAATTGATCATAAGATCAGAATTTTAAATAATGTAATAGAATCGCTTTAATTTACATCTGATGACATGGAGCCCCTCAAACATGAAATGTGCTGCTCAATAACTGTTTTAAACGTTCATTTAAAAAAATAATTTTATGCTTTAATAGGAAATGGTGGCTCAAAGTGCAGCATATTAGTCCTGAAGCAGGAATGGGTCTTGCTACACGGTAAGAAAGATAAGTAAAGATTGAAGTTTTATGGGTGGTAATCCACTGCTTTTCTGTCAAACATCACTAACCTCATCCTTTTCTATTATTTTGAAGTTTTACTCCGAATCTCAGTTTACATAAGAGTCACCTTTTCTTCATGAATGGCTATTAACACGGACAAGGCCAACATACATGTCTTAGCTACAGCGACTTCATGAATAGCCTGAGTCACCTAACATCAGTTTTATCATCTTTTTAACATTTTTATAGAAAAATAGTAAAAGTCAATACTGAGAAAACTAATGGAGCTTGTTGAAAAGCTGTTTTGTTTTTAGAGTACACCACTTCCGGGCTGCCGTTCCACAATGTAACACCCTATCTGAACAAACCTAAGCTGATCGCATGTGAATGAGGGTTGAGTGATCTTCGATGTCATTGGAGTCCTTGGGTCCACCTATATCTGACCTATAACTGGAAAATTAGGTATATGTATGCTATAAATTATCTTTCCCTCTTGAGCCAGTTTGAATTTAGTTTTCTTCTATGACTATCAAGAATCCTATTAAACTCTGCTGCATAACAACAAGGATAGCTCTCTTTTTAATAGACGATGAATAAAATAAACAAACAACAAATTAGTTTGTGCCCTTGAAATCTCAAAAGAATGGGAATATTACTATGGAGATTTAGAGGAAGTGTGCATCATTGCAAATTAATTTCTACCAGGAAGAGAGAACCACTTTTCCAAAGTGCTTGCTACTTTTTTCCTAAAAGTGATCACATAATAAAAAGGTGCAGATAAGTTAGAAATTCAAGGAAAACAAACAAACAAACAAAAAAAGCAATTAGATCCATAAAAAATATTGGTTATCCAAAGAAATAAATAAAAGTCTTTAGCAACAGTGAAACTACAGTTCACCTTGGCAAAACAAGCATGCAAATATTCTCAAAGTGCAGATAGGCATTATGGAGAAAAAAAGAATAGGATGTTCTATGAATTAGAGAAGGGAGCTGTCACTTCAGAGTGAAATTATGAAGACAAAATCAATATCCATTTTATTTTTCTTCAGTTGAAATCTGTTTTAAAAACACTACACCCCAAGAAAAATGCCAAAACAGTTACTTTAAGAAAATTGTTCAAGATAAATCTATTATATTCTAAACATTTTCAGAATATTGATAGCATAAGAGGCTTAGTTCTTTAGTTTTATGGAAACTCCAGAGTGGTGTAAGTCATTATATATCTGAAATAGTAACATTTCAAAATTATAATGTGGAATTATCTTTAATATTTTTATGATATCCATTTTTTCTGTTTTTTTTTTTTTTTTAGACAGGGCCTCGCATTGTAGTTCAGGTCCTGAACTCAGCTTGAACTCAGCAATCCTCCTGCCTCCACCTCCCACATGCTGGGATTATAGCCATGAGCCACCATGCGTAGCACTGTGGTATATGGTACTGATTGCTTGTGGGCGTTAGTCTCCGTGCCCTGCATCATTGTATGTGTCTACCAAGGATTGAACACAGGCCCTTGCACTTGCAAAGCAGGTGCCATAACCACTGAGCTAACTCCTTGGCCCTGATAGCCACTTTTTATCTATTTTTTCTTCAGTATATTTTCAATTCTATTACCTGAACATTTACCAATATATTTTATTATGATTGCTTCAAATTTAAAAAGTTAAAATCTGTAACTCTAAAAATTAAATTCTAACCTATATAAAATTCAACAAATGTCCATTGTAACTGGCACCAAAAGATTCTCTAGATAAAGGAAAAACATTGATAACTGAGACCAACCAGTGACTCTGCCTTCGAGATCCAAGGAGACAGAAAATAGCAGCTTACAATATTGCATCAAAACTGAGATTTCCTGTTTCTTACAAGAAGTAACAGAATCAAATTTACTAGGGTAAGGAGCTCTAATTAAAACACTCATGATAAATTTTACACTATAAAACTATGTGTTTTAGTATCTGCATTAATTTTGAAAAGTTAGCATCATCTACAATTTGGGAATGAGCAGACCTCTGTGCAAAATGTGCAGTAGAATTAATTTCGACATGAACTTGCTAATGGAAATGATAACCGTGTGAAGATGTTGATGGAAATGAATTTAACATTTTCCAAACTGTAGCAATAGGCATAAATTATGCAAAGCTGTATCCCAGCCAAAGTTCTTGTTAAGTATTGGCTATCTTCATAGAAGAATTTATTGAATAAAACAAAAGTAACTGTAGGTAAAAAATGCCAATATTGCTCATTTAATTTGATGTTAGTCATGTGATAATTGTCCACCTGGTAGCTGTTATCATTTCCATGGAAATGAAAAGAAAGTAGAAAATAGCAGCAAATCTGTAAATTTTCATTGAGGTTCGTGTTTTTCTCTGAAACTATTTTTGAGAGTCTAAGGTAATAACTGAAGGCTAACATAAAAATTAATGCCACACTAAAACCACATCAAATGGGAGCATTCAAAATATATTCGCCTTTCTGGTACTGATTAATGCTGATCTAAATTGAAAGAGCAAAATTTCAAGATGCTCAATGAGCTCTTGATAGTCACTTAAGAGGAGTGAGAGTGGTATCTAAAGAAGAGGTCTTTCTCCCTTGTGTGCTCATTTGACTCACACCTGCCACCACTTCAAAATGGCAATTCTGGATCACTGTTTCGTATGTGGTGGTGTAGTGTTAGCCAGCCTTCTACATACTGTCAGTCATGGTAATGGAGGCTGTGGGGAGAATGCTGTTGCTTGTGAAAAATTATTTGTAGAAAAAAAACTTACCGAAGAACTAGTCCTGTTAAACCAGATCCATGAAAGTGGCTAGCTCACTCTCCTTTTAAGTTCTTAGAATCGGATAAAAAATAATATCAACATATTAGAAGTGCTATTTACTGTCACCTAAGTTTTTTTTTGTTGTTGTTGTTTGTTGTTGTTGTTGTTGTTGTTGTTGTTTTGGGGGGTTTTGTTTGTTTGTTTGTTTGTTTGTTTAGACAGGGTCTCACTTTGTAGTTCAGGCTGGCCCTGAACTCAGTCTCAAACTCACATCACAGCAATCCTCCTGCCTCTGCCTCCAGAGTGATGGGATTACAGGCGTGAGCCACCATGCCTGGCATTGTATGTGGTACTGATTGCTGCTGGGCATGAGTCTCCACACCCAGTATTGTATGTGGTTACCGGGGATCGAACCCGGGTCCTTACGCTAGCAAGTCATGTGCCGGATTTAGTTCAGAACCACTGAATATAGTTTTCTATATTCATTGTCATATATAAAAACAGCAATGTTGATTTTTGGCTATTTTTTGTGTATACAAGTAGAAATAATTTTACATGTAAAATTAAGTATAATCAATTTTTAAAACATGGCATAAAACTACAAAAATAATTTTAAATATAAAAATAAAATCAAAATATAATAAAGCCCATATTTTTCCTTTAAAATGAAAATTCAATCATTATTTTATGGCAGAAAGTTACAGTTATCATTCCATGTCCATTTATATTTAAATACAATGTATTTAGAAATATAGCATGAAACAGAGCAATAATTGGTCAATATAGTTCATGTGAAATGTCTTTGATCTATTATATCCAGTTTAATTATTTTATTGGTCTAAATTTTATCTAAACATCAAAATAAATAATTAATATATACCATTTTCAATAGGGATGCCACGATGTGTTTTTGCAATTGATATTCACAGTCAATCCCATGCTCTGCGTGTGTAATTGAGTCTACATGCCAACAACTGGGATTTTTTCCTTTCTTCAGCTCCCCTCATGCATAGTAAAGGATGGTTCTACTAAACACATTGTTTTAGGTTTTGAAACTTTACATTCACCAGCTTTAAAATATGCTTAAAAAGCCAGAAATACTTCAACATTGAACAATCTGAGAAGTATTTTTAATGAAAATATGAACCTAATTATCTTCCTGTATTTTTCTTTATTAATCTAGTCTTTTTTGAAAATAAGCTCAAATACAACAACCTTGAATGTTTTATGGGCCAAGTTATGCTTCAAAGATTTTTTGCAGTGCTTAATACTTGACAAAATTTTCTCTGCGTATGCACACGATATTGTAAAATACGTAGAAGCACGAATCCTTAAAATATATTTGGCACATGGAATATTTCAGAGATGGAGAATGTTTTCTAAATATTATAATTGTAGCCTGACTAATTCATTCATTGTGTGAATGAGAGAGACTAATTGTGGTTTTCTTTCACTACTCACAGAAAGCCCCTGAAGTAATATTCTAAGAAATCTGTGTGGCATACAGGTGAAGTTAAATGTTACATAGAAGCTCTAATAAAAGTGACATGATAGTGCCTTGTAATCTGAAATATAAAAATTCCAATACAATATGAACAAATTTCTATGAATAAAATATGAATTATCTTATTTTTTATAGGTCACAGTACTTCTCTACATACTTCAGCCCACTTCAACAAAAGAAATACTTCAGCAATGGCTAATCATTTGTTCTATTAGGGTCAATAAATACTTCCATGAGGCAAAATCTGAAAAGTGATTTTCAACTGTTCTAGAATGTCTGTTTTAGAATATCTGTATCATTTGAAAATAGTGATTTTAAAAAGAAAAATTAAAGCCCCATTCAAACCCTCTTTATGACTTATTGTTCTCTTGGCATGATCTTTGGCTGCAGCAATCTGAAGGAATCAATTGATCAGTCAACAGGAGAGTTGGGTAAAACAAGAAAAAGTGTATTACCGGTAATTGGCTGGTCCAAGAAACAGATCCTTTTGGACTGGCCCAGTTCTAATGGTGAGCAGAGTAGTTGTAGTGTTTAGAATGTCTGGACCAAAAGAGTAAGGGTACATTGACATCAGCACTTTTGTTGGTTACAGGTCTGATCAAGCAGGTTTACCAGATTTCATTGGTTTCATGTTTTACAGGTTTAGTAAGTGCTACTGATTAGCTAGCTGGGAGTTACAGGGAATCAACAGTTACACAAAACTATTTTTAATCAAGGACACAGCTGACTCATAGCTCACAAAATGACGATACAACTGGCATGTATCTAATGCTTCAAGGCCACATTTTATTTTTAATGTACAAAACTCAAGCCCAACTTTAAAAACATTTCAGACTGACACAAAACATAGAAGGGGGAAGAAAAGTCCTCACAAACAGCATTTCTTCTAGTTCAGGCTGATAGAAAGTTTATGATTTTTAAGCTGCTACCGCATTTTACATTTGATCAGAAAACACTTTATTGATCAGAAACATCAATCAGACATCAACTTGTTGATCAGCTACTGTACTTTCTCTCATCAATTTTTGGTTTCTTCATTCACAAGTTCAAACATTAACTGCCATCACTTGTACACATGCCCCCCAACCACCCCTCATGTTTCTACACCTGATGTCACAGCAGTAAATCAGACATAACAAGGACAATGTCAACAGCACCTGACTCACATCTCTCTCCTCCAAAATAAACTTTTTCTTTAACACTGCAGATTTTATACATGATGCACATTCTGATCTTATGTCCAAGATATAAACAAAAAAAGTCATCTTTGTTTGTATCTTATCCTGTTCCAGATCCTTCCAATTCTTCTTAAATGTCTCTTTATGTCTTTGCATATATGTGGTCAGAAGTTGCTACAATGGCTCATGTTCTCTCTACATTTTAAAGCACTTTTGAATTGATAATCCTCCATGGATCAGGGGAGACCTTGTGAAATTCCCATAATTCAGCAACACATATGGTGATTCCAAGTACTTTTCCCTAAGCGTTCTTTCAAAAACAGTGAAGTATGCCTGTATATCATACAATGTATTCTTAATCCACCTTGCTTCATTCTTTCCAGTACATCAAAATCCACTTGAAAATTTATTGAATGAGCTTTTTAACACATGTTATTTATACATGTCAAATTACTTTTTCAAAAATGTGTTAAAGTAGAGGTGTTGTTGCCTATCTTTTTGAATGACTAGAAGATAGGTCCAATTTTAATTCTGAGAGAATTAAAAACACTAGGTTGGTATGTGTAACTAAACAGAAGTATCTTATAATTCAGAAGAGAATATTTCAAAACACTTAAAATGTTATTTTATTAAGAACCTGTTTACTTTATATACTGGAAAAATTTTAAGTCAAATAGTTTGAAGCAAATAAATAGTTGTCAATGTATTATAATTTTCAAATAAACATCATTGGATATTAGTGTAATAAGACTAATTAAATCAGTGTAAACATATTACTTAAATGGGTATTGGACATTTTATCAATGTCAAGCATTTATTTAATTAAAATGTATTTAAGAAAAAAAATATAATTTATGTGTGTTAGGTTTCGAATTTGTTTATTCTTGGAATTTTCTACTGTACACTGTTGTATCTACTAAACATGTAGAAAAAAATGCAAATATATCAGCAGTATGACTCACTAATGAAAGCATTACACTGTTGATTTATACATTACTTTATGCTCATCTAAGATACCATCATAGGAAATGAAAATTAGAAAAAGCCAACACGTTGAAGTAACACAAAGTAAATGAAAAAAGACAACTTGGGAAAAAAAGAAATCCTCAAAAAATGTATAGACAGGAAAAATATTAAACTCTGATAGTTAAGAATAATTAATAAAACATTAGGAAAACCATTTAAAATGAAAGTGAAGCAAGGTAAATCATAATTTATTTGTTATTTTGTATTGGCAAAAGTAACCAAAATAGGTACTATGTAATCTAAATAGTGACAATGTTAACATATAAAAAAGCCATTTTGTGTATGTGTTTTAATATTGCCTTTGTTATATGATGCATATTCAATTTTCTGTGTTTTAAGTGGAATTTTTATATAAGGCAATTTCTTCAATGTATGTATCCAATAATGGTCAACAAATTCATTTTCTGGAAAATTCTATTCACCTATATAGATTTTAAACTGTGCTAAATAGCACTATTATGTGCAACATCTTTAATGGTATTTTATGTGTAAAAGTTCTCTTCTCACACATATCAGATGTCTCAACATGTGTTATCCACACTTGGCCCAGCCTTTTTCTCTGAATTAAGAGCCCAATCCAAGTGTAACAAAATAGAATCAAGGAACAAAACATGGAACATCCAGGCCTAAAATCACAAAGATTGCAATTCAGTACTAACAAAGCAGCAAGAACTCTGGGAAATCCCGGACAGGTGATGGGCACAAAAAATAGCTCCCAAACTATAAGCAGATTTTCTTCTAATTGTTGGCTGATTCCTTGACAGTATACGTGCTAGCTAAATACCAAAGAAGCCTGGTTGAAAATAAAAACCAGGAAATTAAGAAAATAAGCAAAAATCTTTGAAATGTGTCTTAGGAGTGGACTCTGAAGTGAAAAGTTTATGAACCTGGTCACAGCTGTGTAAATATCATATCTTTTCTCTGGTATGAGAAAATGAAATTGTAAATGTATTGTAGTATGTATAGTTGATATTGTGAAATAGAAAATATTTAAAAAGGAAAAGAGTGTAGGGGTAAATAACGAAGGGAAAGTAAATGTGGTAATAATAAAGAAAAAAGGAAACAAAGATTATGTATATAGGGGGTGGGAGGTTGCAGGGTGGGAGAATGGGGAAAAATGAGAATCAAATTGTGTCATATTCTGGTACAGACTCTCAATGTTGAGTGTGATGATAATGTGTATTCATAACGTACCATTAAGATTAAATTTTTAAAAAAAGCAAAAAGGAAACTAAGATTATGTATATAGGGAGTAGGAGGCCGCAGGGTGGGGGGAAAGGGAAAAATGAGAATCGAGTTGTGTCATATTCTGGTACAAACTGTCAATGTTGAATGAGATGATGGTGTGTACTCATAACGTACCAATAAAGATTAAATTTTTAAAAAGAAAAGAAACAAAAAGTTTATGAACTTTAGCCACCACCCTAGACCATGTCAATACCCCTATCTCACTCCATGGCCGGGTTCTTGAGAGATAGGCATAGCCACAAAACAAGGGTGATGTGGAGGAGTAAGAGTTGAAAATCTATGAGGAAGGACAAACTAAATGAACTGATCTGAATATTTCAAAATTGAGCTTCAATCCTCAAACACCAAATGTCACCACAATGTGGTCACTAGAATCTTCAAATACTTGTAAAAATAAACTGTCAATTTGAAAAAGAACATCAACCATGATTATTTTTATTGGTCATACTTAGTAATCATCCAAACTCTATGAGGAATATTAAAGAATATGACAAATACTAAATAACTATAAATCAATATAAAACATAGGCAAAACCTGAGGAAGTACAGTTAATTCAAACAATGAAATCATTGAACGGCCTATGGCCATACCACCTCGAACGCTCTGAATCTCATCCAGAAAACATGGGATAGAACTTTTGATTAGTATGTGTATCTGGGTAAAAAACATGAAAGAACATCATAATATAGTAAAATTAAATAGAACATATAAAGAATATGTTATTCCAGAAGAATACAACATTATAAAAATGGATATCCTTTAAGAAAAATCTGAAAATAAGAATATACTGAGCGAAATTCAATGTAACAAAACATAGAAGTAGAAACTTGAAATAGAAAATCATGCCTACTTACATGAAAGAGCTGCAAGAAGAAGCATGGCTCCCTTGAGTGTCACTATACAGAAAATGGGATGGTGGGCTGATATAAATAAACTTAACTCTGGATTCCATTTTACAGTTAGTGATAAAGTCATCTATCTCTGTTCCAAAAATATGTTTTATGCCACTATTTTGTGGCAGGCTAACTGGTTGGAGCAAAAGCAGGTATAAAAACAATGTACTACTCATAGTTCTTGATAGGGACTATCACCAGAGGACCATCAGACATGGACACAGAAATTTATCATATTTGAATTTTTTCATTAAAATATAGACTTGTACACAGTTTTTTTTGTCATTATAAAGATATATTTGTCAAAGTAGAGCTACAAAGACTATTACAAGATAGATTTCATTGGATCTGCTAATTTTGTTAATAGATTAATGAGATAGTCAAGTGATATATGCACCTTTAACTCTTGCTATATAATACAAACCCTAAATTTTGGACTTCTAGAAGTTCTCATATAAACTCTGCTTTCCTGTTTTTCTGTGCCAACTGGTAAGAACCATTCACTGCATTTAGAAACTTGTATCTCTCTCCTTAGGTAATTTTGCTTACTCCTTTTTCCTACCCTGAACCTGCTGACTTCCTATGGTATCTCTTCAACAGCTAAATCAAACTTGACTTAGCCAGTTTCTTCTGGTAAATATGAATTTGAAAGTCCCAGTTGTCAATAAGATAGTTGAACAGCTTTTCACTAAATAATGATGTTCTGATTGACAGTTTATTTACATCTATATTGTTTTATTGATTTCTTTTTCATGGACAAAAAGAAAATATTAGATTTCCTATTTTATAGTCTAAATTTATTCTCAAATAGTGTGCTAATTAGATTTTCATACATATTTCTTTCACATATTCATTGAACATTGAGTGACAGTTTCTTTGTTATTTTGAAATTAATACATAAAAGAATATTTTACAAAGTTTAAGAAAATATAAGCTATAATAATGAAAATGCTGTATTATTTCAATGTATGACCCTTAAGCTGAAATATAGCTCAACGGTGTAAACTTTTCTAAGAGTTCCACGTGCTTCTCCTCTTCTGAGAATACAACTTGAATGTTGCTATTGACAATTTTAAGCTGGGTAAAGATTTCCAATTGACTATATTTCAAATATCAAACAAAATGCTTAGAGTCATCCCTTTCAAACTTAAGAATCTGGGAGAACATCAAAACAGTAGAAATTCTGGAAAGAATGTCTAATGGTTCCTTCTATCAGTTTGAGTAAGAAAACACACAGCTAATTGGATTAGTATGATTCAGGATGTGGCTAGGTGGTTTCCAAATACAGAAGTCACACCCTGGATGTGAGTGACATCAGCCAATGGGCTTGCAGCCTGAACGGAAACTTAGTTAAACAGAGAAGGAAGGCTCATTTCTGTTTCTTCAGAGGACCCCTCCCCAACAGTCTTCACCTTTATCCGGGATATTGTCTCCTGGCTTCAGCCTTCCGTAGCAGATCCACTAACCTATTACACTCTGTGTGATGCAGTACAGTGAGTTCTGGGCCTTCAAATTTTAACTATATCCTTCAGATCTCTAGCACGTAGACAGCCCTTTGGCACTCTGCCATATCTGACTCTCTGGGTGGCCATTGGAAGATAATCCTATAAATCTTTATGTATTAATGTATTAAATTAATTAAGTCTTTTCTCTATAGTGAGCACTAACTGATACAGAAAGGCAATATGCTTAAACTTTGCAACAACATCACCACTCAACACAATTCATTGGAGAAATGATAATTAAAATTATAGAAAATTTTTTAGTCCTTTTCTTTATCATTGATTCATGATACCCAGAACTCACACCTTAAAGAAGAAAATGTTAATTTTGGGTCATATATTGCAAGAATATCAGTCTCCAAGGCAAAACAGCATGGAGAGGGGCCTGGTACATAGGAAACAGCATGAAAAGGAAAATGAAGGAAGAGGATGAACCAGACCTGGCCGAGAACCCCGGGACTGGATTCCTCCAACTAAATCCAGCCTCCAACTTTACATTTAGCTGTCAATTAATCCCTGGACTCATTCAATGTTGAGTATCATGTTTTGAGAATATACTCATCTCCCAAAAGCCCCACCATGAGTTCCTAAGGCTTTGGGGACAGGCATCTAGGTAAAAATCATAACATTCATTTTGGGAAAAGTTTTCAATTAGCAATAACCGCGCCTCGGATAAACCTCATTGGCTACGATACTACCACTGCGCAAAGCTTACAAATTATAACATTCATTAACACCATGTGACATGATGATTTGGTAGACAATGAAAGGAAACAAAATAAGAAAATTAGACTTTTGAAACCATAATGGAATAACATCACAAATAGGTCTTTTCTCAGAATCCGACAATGATGAGTGAGATATGAAAGTAAGCTTCACTAGGATTTCAAAACAGCATAAATATGCCTAGAATGATATGATGTAAGACAAAGGAGTAATAGAATACCCTAAATAGAATCTTTGCAAAGGGAAAGTTTGTATCCAATTTTGGGCAGAAGTGCCATGCAGACAAATCATCCATAGCCTTCTAATTTTATGTGACTTGTCCTAGATGCAGATTTTTCATTCAATTATGAGAGAAACTAGAGACTATTTCATGAAAAGATATGCCTGTGCCTTTATCTGAGTCAATATCATGACTGAGAATAATTAAGGGGAATACAAAAGAAATAGTAACTGATGTATTAGCTTCCTTTTTTGGTCTTTTAGGAATAGTTAATACTGAAGTTTTCACTAATGTGTAGTGAAGTAAACACTACCAATTTAAAATTAAAAATTATTTCAAAATACAAATATAACAACTAATTTAAATTAAAATCTCTGTAGCCAAATTTTATAACTACTAGTTGCACGTGTCTTTTTAATATATGGGATATAGGAACAGAACTCTTTTTCTCATATTATTCTAATTTAAATAATTTAAACTGAATAGGTGACTGTCATTAGCTGTTGAGTGAGACTGTGTATGTATAGACACAATAGAAATACTTCTTCACATACCTTGCTTGGTAGTGTTGAATAAAAGGCAAACAAACAAATTCATTAGTAAAGACTAAAGTGAAAATTATAGATTGTGGTTAGTGCCATGAGTTTCATAAATGAGGCAATGTTTTGAAAAATAAGACATATGTGTTTTACTAGTACACTCCATAAGGTGTCATTGATATCTAAATCTAAAAAAAAATAAAGTGTGAAGAAAATACATGTAATTTTTCTACTCTCTTTTGGCCAGAATTAGAAAGTGGTCTATATTTTGACTGAAGGCATTTAACTCCTCTGGAATGGTCCCCTATTTGCTAATCAAGGAAAAGCCCTCATGCTTGTCCTCTGATCATTGTGACAGCTGCAGGGGATATGGTGGTTTTTAGTTGCTGAGACTATTATAAACTTACATATGACATTTATTCTCTTACTTGTGCAATTTATCAATTTGATCTTAAAATATTTGCACCCTTGCTATTACCTGGAACCCCTAATTTTTCCAGTTTAAACAACAATAGTCTGGCCTTACCTTTTCTTTGGTTGCTATCAGTGTAATATTTTCTGATAAAATAGAAAAGAAAGGAAGAGTATTTTAATTTTTAGAAGGAATTCTATCGTTAATTTTTTTCTGGAGACTGTGCTAAAAAGTTGACCATCCAGCTTAATTTCATTTGTCACTAGTGTGTCTCCAGGAGATAACCCATTCTTTACTCTACGTGGTTTTAATTATGTAATTCTATCCAAGGAAACACTGGATCATTGGAAAGAGTCACTATTCAATTACAACTTAAATAAAACATCAACTTGGGGAAACTAGCTTGGCTTAAATTAAAAATAATACATTGGGTCAGGGATTTAGCTCAAGTGGTACCACACCTATTTTGTAAACATAAGGGCTGAGTTTGATACCTGGTACCACAAATAATAAATAATAAATAAAATAATAATATAATAGGTCTATAGCATTCTAAAAAAACAAAAGCAAAACCATAAGGTAAAAAGCAGGTAATTGAGAGTAGATTAACTGACATAATTTGAATATGTAATAAAGGAAGAAAATTGTAACTAAAATTGTTATAATTTGATATATACTTAAACAGGTACCTATAAGTTAAATATAAGCTTCATATTCTTACAGAAGAAAAATTGCATGGATGTTTATGTAAAAACTGCTGATTTTTTTTGTAAGACAAAATTGAATGTTTCAATTTGAAATAAATTATATATTGAATCCAGGAGACAAACGCTGTTTGTCCAATGTAATCCATAATATAAGAAGTGTACTTACATGCCAGGGAGCTTAACATTGACAACTTGATAATTTGAATTTCTCCCATAAGATTTAAATCTGTGAATTTCCTAGAAATACAGGAGTCAGCAATCTTATATGATGAAGTTAAAATAGAATTTACTGTTTCATGCAAAGTAAAATTATTTAGTCAATAATGTTATTATGTGATTACATCGTAGTAAAGTGATTATTTCGTTTTGTAAATTATATCATGGCACATTTCAGAGGAGCATCACTTTTAATGTAATCAAATGTATAATCAAGAGTTAAAACAATTGAGTTGTTTTGCTAATCTCTTGTTTTGTGGGTCAGAGATTAACTTTGTCTCTAATAATGAATCAACACAGCTGCATTTTCTCACAGTCTAGAGACATACTATGGCACAAAGAAAATACATCAATTGTTGTTATTATTTGTAGTAGCTTTATTTGGTTTAGAAGTTTATTGAATTTTCAACAATAATGACACAGCAAAGAATCAAAGCAAACAAATCCCATATTAGCAGTTAGATACAATAAACACAATAGGAAATAATCAGCATGTTCATCAAACAACATAACTAAGGCTTGGATTATTTATTATTATTAAAAAGCCACTTGTTAAAAATGGAAAGAAAGAACAGTAGTCCACTTGATGTAAATTAAGAAAAACATCTAGGATATTTAATTTATAGATATTATTTCAAAAACATTTCAAGTTATTCAAGTACTATGATAATAGTGCTAGCTGTTGAGTAACTAATAACATATTTTGTCTTGATTTATAAAACTTTCAACTCAACAAGGAGTATTTGACAAATGTTTCAATTATCACATTCTACTATTAAAAATATAAATTATTGTTTGAACAGACTGTCACTTCAACAAAATATCAAGGTCAAAAACAAAGTTTTGCATATAATATAAAATTATTTATTCTGAAGTTTATCATTGTACTATTTACATTTTTTCTACTGAAAGTAAAATTTTCAAACATAAAAATTATTAAAAAGACATAAAAGTATCTAAAAATACTTTGTAAATGATTTTTGTGTTAAAATCATTTAAATGGCTTTTTGAAAGTTCTGATGTGTATCATTCAGTAATTTAAGAAGTCCTTGCTACTATTTTGATGAAAACATTGATATTACATTAATAATTAATTAAGCACGTGGTCTTTGAGTGGTCGTGATCTCCAAGAACTCGTCTTCTCCCAAGTATCTCTGGGTCCTTCACCTCCACTCCTACGAAGAATAAGAAAGTGAAGCAAGTCTAGTCCTGAGCTGAAGGCCCCCAGAGAACAGAGAAGCCAGCTCAGTGCAGAATGAGCAAGTCAGACATGAAAGACATCTGAAGAAAAAGTTTATTTACTGTTCAAATGCAGGAGAGTTAGCTGCCTTGCAACAATGGGCTACACGGTGCAGAATTTGATTGAATTTCCCAAAGATCAGATGACATCATTTTCCCAGGAGTAAGCTCGTATTTGAAAATAACTGCCACTCTGTTTGGTGCAGTCTGTGCCAATCAGAACCTTCGTTTCTGGAGTAAGGAAAGGCCAGGAGGTCCATGGGGTTTCAGCAAGTGCATGTTATATTTCCTCATTAATAATGCTCAATAAGTAGGTGGTAAGTTTACAACCATGAACCATCCAAGACATGCCCCCCAGCATATGCTCTGTTAAAATGTTCCTAGAGTAAATGGCAGTTCAGATGAAAGCTGAGCTCTGTAGCTCCCTTAACAGCAGTAACAAAAATTATCAACCAAAACTAAGTATCCTCGGATATTCAACATTATTGTTCTTGTTTAAGTTGAAGAATAGATTTAATGTTTCATAAGATTTTAAAAATAGTTGCTAGTAATGTGTAGCCCTCACTGTGCTGATTTACTAGTGGATATGATAATTTAACGAGTAAAATCCAAACCAACAGTTCTTTTTAAACTCATTTGTCAAATCTATATTGTAATTGTTTTAAAATCTATTAGTCATTGCTGAAAAATCTTGACAAATGTTATGTGTTCATTTTTAATATAATAAATGACACTTTGATATTTGTTATATGTTTTCTCATCTCGATATCATGTAATTTTTTCCCTTGAGCACGCATCAATTAAAAAAGAGGAAAAGTTACTTTTACTGATATTAGTAATTTTTCATTTTTATTTTCAATAAGCTATTGCTAGGAAGAAATATTGAAAGTATATTGAATGTAGTGTATTATAAAATATTTTTCTTTTAATGTATTGTAGCTAAGCTAATAAATTTTGAATACGTGATAGTCATTGGTTTTATAAGAAATATAATAATATGAATTGAAATTTGATTACTTTGCCTTAATAACCATGTCTATGGACATTTAGTTGTCAATTGCAGAACTGATATTTAAAAAATTGTTATCTTAGATATAACTATTTCTTAAATAAAAAGAAGTTTTTGATAAAATATTAGACTGTTTTACTGAATCTTATGACACAACTACTTTTATCTCTGAATACATTCCCAAAATTGTTTAAGGAGCAAACATCTCTAAAAGACTGAGCGAGTGTCTTTCCTTAGAAAGAAATTTATTTCCAAACTGAAATAGCAAAGATAGTGTCTTCCTCTTGTGAAGAGTCAGGCACCATAACGGGAAGCCCACTTATAAAACTGTGAGGTCCCTATACTTGCCGTTACCCACTTGAGAGCTAACCTCTGCATTGCTCCCATCAGATTCAGCAATAAAAGGTCCAGTAGGAACATACACTTTGTGTCCTCTTTGCTACTCATCACTGCATAAGTACAGTCTGATATCTATAAATCAAGAGTCACATTTCCTTTGCCATCATCTGAGACCTGGGAAGTTAACTTAGGCTATAGCAGGATTAAATCTCTGACTCTATGGAGTTGTAGACAAAGAGATTTATCAGTTATTTATTTAATGCTTTTTCCCAGTAACTGTTCAGACCTACAATGTCCCTTAAAGCCTATGTTCAGAGTGAGAAGGTGGACAATTTGATTATCAGGTTAGACCACTTATTAGCAAAAAGAAACCAACTGGAAGAAAGTCACTGCAACTGAGAACCAGGAAGGTATTTTCTCACCCTCAGTTTCTCCTTTCACCCCTTCCTTCTTGACCACCACAACCTGAGGAGTCTTTCTCTTCTAGGACTCTTTACCATGCCACTTCTGCTTTGTAGCGAACAGATTGTGATTAAAAACTTCAGTTAAATCTTAAGAGAAAAATTCTTGGAAATATTGCAAAAAAAATTGTTCAAAGTTCTAAGGATAACAAATCATATTTTTATTCAAATAAATATAGGTGAGGGCAAAAATAAAGGCATATAACCTCACATAGTGATGCATACTTGTAATTCCAGCTTTTTGGGAGATGGAGGTTAAGAGAATTATCTGTTTAAACCAAGTATGAACAACTCAGCACAATATTGTCTAAAAATAAAAATTATACAGTTTGGGGATGTCGCTCAGTGCTAATGTGCTTTGGTTCAATCCCCTGTTCTTCAACAGAAAAAAAAAAAAAAGGAAATGACTTTGCTGAATGTTCATATTACAAGCTATTATTTTCTAGTTCTGTGTGTTTGGCAGTTTCTTGCTGCTGAGGCCCAGTCTATGAAACCCAGAGCTTAAGAAGGAAAGATTCCATTTGGCTCACAGTCGCAAGGGACTCTGTCCACAGCTGACTGATTTCAAGGAAGAAACATTGCAGTGAAGGGGCTGTAAAAACAAAGCTGTTCATTTCAGAGTGGTGAGGAAGCAGAACGGGGAGCCACACCAAAGAGGCAGAAGCTAAGCACCGCACACAGAGCACAAGACTGTACCTCCGATAGCCATCCAACTACAAACAGAGGAATGCGCCCCACCAGTCCTCAGTGAAGTCCCCAAAACTAATGAAGTTCTTAGTCCTCCCAGACTGATACTTTTTTTTTTTTTCTTTTTGAGATATTGGTCTCACTTTTCTAGTTCAGGCTGGCCCTGAGCTCAGTCTTGAACTCACAGAAATCTTCGTGCTTCTGCTTCCCGAGTGATGGTATCACAGGTGTGAGCCACCATGCCTGGTACTGTGGTATGTGGTACTGATGGCTGGTGGGTGAGAGTGTCCGTGCCCAGCATTGTTGTAAGTGGTTACCAGGGATCAAAGATGAGCCCTTGCACTTGCAAGACAGGCAACAGAACCACTGAGCTAAATCCAGGCCCACTGATACATTTTATAGTCTATCTACATTATATGCAAGTTTGTCCTCTTAAGCCACATTTGACCTCAAAATAAAGACAATATCAAGTTCAGGATTTCACGTAACACAATATGTCCATCCCATGTGCAATCAGAAACCCATGAATCACTTGCCTGAAGATTCATCAGTTTTAGCATCTTTTTAACAGTGCAAGTTAAATGTCTCTTCTAAGACTCAGAGAAAGCTCTACTTAGTGAAAGTCATTTGCAAAATGGAATAAAGAAGATCCACGATCACAAGTAGAATGGCAGAAGATAAACATTCTCTTTTCAAAAAAGAGAAATATAGGAGTAGTACGTAACTAGACAAATATAACACTGAAATCTATCAGGTAAAACATTATGTACTGTAGCTCTGTATTTGGCATTCAGGATACATGGTGATAAAGTTGGAGAGGTTAAGCAGCCTTAGCCTATGGCCTCGCTAATTGCAGCCCACATGGCTTCTTTCTCAGGTTGGTCTAACACATGGCCTGTAGCTCGCCTCAGCAGACATTCCATGTCCCTGACATCACCTAATTCCTGTGGTCTGCACAAATCCTTGACTTCACTCCCATGGCTTCTCACACCGCTTTGTCATAGGATCTGTGTGGTCTCCTACAACTTTCCATGTAAATCCGGGGGTACCTTCTTGAATTTTGCATTCTGGTTAAACAAGCACCATCTTGATGAAGCCCACCTTGGGCTTGCCAGGAATATGGACAGTAACCAGGGCAAGATGGTCCATGGTCACTGAGTTAATTAACAGTTTAGTTCTCTTTAGCTCTCACATATTCTTTGACTCCACCTTTATATCTGGTTCCTTAATTTTTTCAGATACTTTGTCTCTGTATTTTGTCCCTAATTTTCACTATCAGTGTGGCTAAAAGCAAGCAGCAAGTATTAATGTCAGCTTGAAGTATGAGGTGTTTTGAAATTTTAAATACAAGATCAGTGAATTCATAGACTTTAGTCTCAATCTTACATAAAGTCTCAGGACATGAACACATTATAGGCAAGTTTTCTGCCTCAGTGTAATAAACCTAACCTCTCGTTCAACTATCACTGGAGTTCTTATTTCTCATTGAAACCTTCTGAGCCTGACTCTTCCTTTCTGTTTTCATAGCAGCATTCTGGTTTTCTGAGTCTTACAAGAATCACCAGTCAGATGCATTTTTTTATTTTATTTATTTATTTATTTATTTATTTATTTATTTATTTTGAGACAGGGTCTGTCTTTGTGGTTCAGGCTGGCCCTGAGCTCAGCCTCAAACTCACATCACAGCAATCCTCCTGCCTCTGCCTCCCAAGTGCTGGGATTACAGGGGTGAACCACCACGCCCGTCACTGTGGTATGTGGTAGTGATTGCTGCTGGGTGAGAGTCTCCATGCCCAGTATTGTTTGTGGTTACTGGGAAATCGAACCTGGGCAATCGCCTGCGCAAGACAGGCTCCAGAACCACTGAGCTAAATCCCCAGCCCAGTTAGATTCTCATAGCATTCAAATGCTTCTGTAGTTTATATCTGCAACTTTTACAAATTCCTCAAAAACCCTGTTCCAAAGGCCTCTAAATCACATGATCAACTAAAATCCCAGGAACCACCCAGATTCTTACATACCGATTTTCTATATTAGTTACCTTTCCCATTACTGAAACAAAATATCTGATACCAGCAATGTAAAGAAAGAGGTATATAATTTGGCTCATGTCTTCAGGGGATTCAGTCCACAACAAGTTAGCATTAAGACAAAAAAACTGAGGGGGAAGGATAGAATAGGGCAAATCTGCTTATTTCATGGCACCCAGGAATCAGAACAGAGGAGGAAAGATAAAGTGGAAGGGCCAATTGACTAGCTACAAACACAAGACCAGGTCACCATAACACACCAAAAGACTCATACAAATATGCTCTGACCATTGCCCAGGTAGATCCCAAGGCCAGTCTAGTTGATACGTTACATAACCACCATACTCTTTTAGAACTTTTTCTATTAATTTTTCAAATTAATGTAAATTAGGAAAAATAATTCCTTGTACCATAGTTGTAGAAGTACAGATTGTTCAACTAAGAGAAAAATTCAGAGAATATAATTAATTTTAAAACAAAGGGGCAAGAAAGAGACTACCTATACAAATAATCTTAGCAAGGTTGAATTAAATTAAATTGTGAAAAGGAAACACAAATTTTAATTAGCAATTTTTAATTGTTGTAGCACAAGTTTCATAATACAGCACATCAGAGATTAATAATACTAAATTCTCAGCATTAATCAAATTAAAGTTAATCAGGAAAAATATTATGGTCCACCATATGAGTGTTCTTATATCACAAGCAATGAAAAAAACTGGTAAGTTTTAAAAGCCCTAGTATATTGATTGTATCATTTACACAGCACTACACAAAAAACATAAGAGGAATATGATTCCTTTGCTTTACTATTTCTTGATATAACTAAAATATATCTGGGAATTCACCTTCCTTCATTCTCAGTTGATTCATTTTTGAACACATGTGTGATCTTTACTTGAGTTCTCAGGAATATTCTGTTCCTTGGGCCTGATAATTTTATTGGAAATTGACATCTTAACTCAATGCCTGTGACACATGGGATTTTACTAACAAAACTACTAAAACATCCCTTCTTTGGAGCTCCACATAAATTTATGTTGAATTTAGTCCATTTGGCTGACAATATTTATGCCACCAGAAGAGAAGAATGTATTTGGAAATGCAACTAACACAGAGACTTGGAGCCCACAAAAGGAGCTAATAATATATTTTTATCATATGGATGCCAGATGTAGGGGTGACTAAAATAAAATTTATCTTGAAATTTTTTAAACATATAATTTAATAAATATCCTCTTTTTCTTTTTTAACAATGAGATGTTTTGAAATAAATTACACACTAAGAGTTGTAGCTGTTGTAGTGAGAGATAATAAAGTTGAAAGTAAATTACTCTGGCACCAAATTACAGTTTATATAATAAATTCACTAAATTTGCTAAGTCAAATAGTAATTAAAGAACTTCCAGCTTACACAAGGGAGTAGAAAGCTGGAAAATGCCTCACATAATCTATAGAATGATAATTTCTTAACTTATTATAGAGTTAAAGTCATAGGGTAACCAATTACCCTGAGATATGAGCAAAGATAGACCTTTCCAAGGAGAGCTCAGAAGGGCGCATGGGAGTCCAGGGTGAGTAATAATCCAGGAGGAACTCAGCTAAAATGATTAACAAGTCACTGAAAGCTACTGTGATAGTAATAAATATCTTGATAATATAGAGAAAAATACTCTGTGCCCATTCAGGTCTCTTTTCCTGAGATCTAGGAACAAGATAGAAGACATAAAACATTAATCAGAGAATATATCTATTGATACAGATAATGCATAGATTGAATCAGGGAATACATCTATTGAGATGAAAGCATGAAAAAGGCAACATTTAACATGACGCTGTGGAAAAGACAACAGAGAATACCTGAATGATTCCCACCAAACAGGGAAAAAAGGTATCTTATGATGCTGGGCAAAGAGAATATTTACCCTACCATACATATGCAGAGTATTGGGGGTAGAATAGAGCAGTGACTGAAGAAATTTTCTCAGTCATCTTTTTCAACCAAAGAAACAGGTAAATGTGGAGGAATTTGAGGCAAGACATTGGAAATAACAAAATACCAATCCGACACAATTTCATTTTAACTTTCATTTATATTGATGCAATTATAGACTATATTATCTACACAAACCAGTGATCTAGCCAACAAACAATGATTTTACTTTAAGGCATAAATAACTTTCTACTATTCTCTACATACAACTTTTAATTAAAAAAATTATGAGAAATACGCATACACAGACACAAACAAAACATTGTAGGGATGGGGATTTAGCCCAGTGGTTCCGGCGCTTGTTTTGCAAGTGCAAGGGCCCATTTTCGATCCCTGGTAACCACATACAATGACGGGCGTGGAGACTCAGGCCCAGCAGCAATCAGTACCACATATCACAGTGCCAGGCAGGGCGACTTATGCCTATCACCCTAGCGCTCGGGAGGCAAAGGCAGGAGGATTGCTGTGATGTGAGTTTGAGGCTGAGCTCAGGGCCAGCCTGAATTACAAAGCAAGACCATCTCAAAAAAAGAAAACAAACAAAAACAAACAAAAAAACAAAAAACATTGTAACACTTTCTGGGAAGAAACCAACAAAAGAATTTGATACACTGTTATGTATATGTGGAAAGCGTAATATAAGGGATTTTTAAAAAGAATATGTAATATGTTAAAATGTTAATGAGTAAGTGGAACATTATGTATGAATAAAAAGGAAAAATTTATTAAGAATAATAAAAAGGAAAAATTTTATAAGAAAAATGAAAATATAAAAAGACAGAGTTGTTAAATGCTTTTGATAGGCTCATTATTTGTCTCAATATAGCCAAGCAAAGAATTAGTGAAATGAAATACACCATTAGAAATTATGAAAATTCAGTGAGATAAAATGATTAAAAAGTATGAAATAATATCAAGGAGCCACATTATACTATAGAATATAAATATTATTATTTGTATTATATTATAGAATATAAATATTCTAGAATACATTTATACAAATTTCAGAAGAATAAGTTTTTATGGACCAGATTAAATATCTGAGAAAAAACAGATTAAGATATTGTGATCAAAACCATGAGAATACAGATCAGATAACATTATAGAACTCTGTGAAGAATAAAAGCAACAAACAAAAAAAATCAAGGAAGACTGGAAGAAGGGAAAGAGAGAGAGCTGGAGAAATATAGGGAGGCATGAAGAATAGAGGGGTGGAGAGAAAATAAGAGAGGAGACAGGAAATCACACACACGCTAGAAACATCATATTCAAATTGTGTAGTGAGAAAATATTGATGAAGACACTCTCTTGAAAGCAGCCAGAGGAAAAAAGACAATAATTATGTACAGAAAAATAAATGAATGTTCAGTAACTTTACCCAGACAATAAAGGTGGTGCTTGAATGGACACAAGGATGTAGACAAGCTACTATGGCCAGACATTCACCTTTTTTAACCTTAAATAAGCCAGACATAAATAACCAATATCAGCAGAGTTTTCTTTTTGCACAACATTTAAATTATTTTCATACATCTTTAAAAATTTTTCTTTAAAATTTCAAAATATTTATAAGTTTAATTTTCATATCCCTACAGATATGGTATGCAAAGCTTATTAGTTCAAAATAATCATAATACACTTTCACTCTCTTTTCAATTTAGAAAGATAAATTGCCGATGACCAAACTGGATTACTTTTCAAATATGTATTTCTAACAATCCATTTTAGAGATAAACTTTGTGAAATAATATTATTTGAACCTCACACAAATATGCATTAAGAAAATCCAGAATAAATGAAAACTGGAAAAAGAGTTTTATTTTTTAACGCAAATAAATCTGTATGGAAAACATTGGCACTTTGTGGCATTTATTAAATTATTTGTTATACATAAAAACATATATTCTGCAAAGAATAGTTTTTAAAAAATATTTCATTGCTGAAACTCAGTGAATTATATTAATACTATAGTGTGAAAGCTCATTTGGAAATTATTAGATTTTTATTCATATTAGTTGTTTTTGTTATTTTTTCCAATCACCAATTAAATTAATTAATTTCTAATATTTATTGCTGATGAAGTATTTAGACACAGACGGATAGACAAAAAAAAACACCTTACTTTATCAGTATAAAGCTTCTTAGAGAAGTAAATTGAATGGGAATAGATTTTCTAATAGAAAGCTGACCGATATTAAGTTTCTCTATTCAACGCATAAAGCTAAATTGCAAACCTGGCTTGTCAGCAAATGTTTAACTACAATGAAATTCATACATACCACTAGTATCATAATTGCAAATTCCAACATAATTCAACTGGAAGAGATTCTAAGCTGCAATCTTATAGCACCATTTCATTAAATTTGGTGCTTCATATTTTCATTAAATGTTCATCACTCTAAGTGTAAGGCCTTTCATGATACTCTTTTTAAAAAAAGGAAGATAGAAAGAAATTTGTATTTAAGAATATAACACTTAGGTTAATAAGATAACATATGTATTAGATGAAGAAAAAAATAATAGTTTTATCACCAAATAATAAGGTACTACATAAAAACCTACATAAACATAAATGGGTAATAAGAAGGACTCATAAAGAACATGTTCATCTACATTAGAGTAAATTATATCTAAGCAAATCTAAGCTTAATACAATACTGAAGGAAAAAAGAATAAAGCCATCACATTGAAAACTTTCTATCATGTTGGTCAGATAAAAAGCAAAAATATGAATCATTGTACACTGGAGGAAGTGTTTTTTGGTAGGACTTGTAGAATGTAGCAAAATGAGGCTTTGTTCATACCTATTTGTCAGCCACTTTCTTCAGCTCAGCAACAAATACTTAAATCCTACTGAAGCAAAATGAAAACAGGACAATAATGATGAAGACTCCAGCTGGGCCACCGGCAATGTTTTCATTCATCTATTTGCTAATGTATTCATTCAGCACAGATTTATTATGTATCCATTATAGTGTCCTAGGTATTGATAATGTCTTATGTATTGCTTGATAATGTCCTACGTATTGCTGATATGAATATGAATGAAATAGTGTCCCATGTCCTTATAAAAATTAAATCTTGTTCATAAAAGTAGATAAATAATCAAATAAATGTGATAGCTCTTTGGAGATACTCTGATAGAAGTGGTTAGGTCAAGTCTGTCTTGAATTGTCTAACTTTTTGAAAAAGCTTCTTCCAGTTATGCAAGACAGTCTTTTCCCTATCCCTAGGATTCTTGTTACATAGGTAGACATAATTTTGCAGACAATAAGGACATTACCAGAATATACTTATTAAAATGACAAATTGTGTAGCATACAATAAAATTTCTGAAGTATAAAAGGGATGGATGATGTAGACTAAAGTAATAAGATATCATTGAATCAGAGGCAAAACAGAAAAACTAAGAACTAGGAAAAGAATCTGTAGTTAATCACATTTCTGCTATAGACAGATGATAGTTTTGATAAACTATGATAGATATGTTTCTATCATATCTGCAGCAGTACAGAAGCTTCCTAATGATGTTTCACCTTGTGTACTTTTAAAGTGGTCCTTCAATCAAACCTGAGCTGTTCATTTTTATTTTCCTGTGTATTTTACTTTCACCACTTTTTCTTTCTTTTACCATATTTTTCCTGGTGAGTTTAAAGTCCTTCTCTGACAGTGTTGATGCCTACCTCTCTAAATCCAGTTGCTTTTAATACTATGCCTTCCTATTTTTTTTCTAAATCTCCTAATTGTTGATTCAACATTTAATTTAAATATAAAACTGTAAAGCACACTAAGTATTATTTGTGTCTGGAAGTAGCAGCCTCAACTTCAGTTAGGTCTCATTGGAACAAGCTGAGTCAAAGTAGTCCAGAGATGTCCATTTGTCATCTCTGTATATTCCATTCTTTTCTGAGGAGCCACCTGTTACTAATGTCTAGAGTGTGGCTTTGGAATCTAATTTTATTTTAAGTTTCTTGCTCTACCTCAAGTTTATAGCAGTCTTTATATATTGGTTCCACTGAGGAAGTCTACCCTCTCTCTACTCTTCCCTGAGTGGTAAACTGCTGTTTTTCTTTGTGGGGGCAGCAACACTTGTTTTGCTTGTATGCTTTGGAAATTTTATGCCTGAGGAGCTCTCTTAACACTTGCCCTTCAGTTAGTAGGAGATCTTTGCTACCTAATGTCTCTAGTGTTCTTAGGCAAAATGGTTCCTTGGATTACTCCTAAAAAGTTCAGCCCAGTGATTCTCACCATCTGAAAAAGGTGCTATGGTCCCTTGGAGAAGAGAATTTTGTTTCTACTCTCCCAAAATCAATGAATCTTACTTATGACTCTAAAGACTGTTTGGTGCACACCCTCAAAGATATTGAGTTTCTGCCCCACATTAAAGTAGGTCAGAAGCAGGTGATGTTCAGTGCCCATCCCTCAGGGTCAGACAATCATCCAACATCCTCCAGATCCCAAGGAAGCCCCTGCCAACTTCTCCTTCCTCTGTCTTTCTTGTAGGTACCTTTGGACAAATAGAGAAGCGAGATTAAGAGAACATGACAACTCTCTGGCACCCGAGTCTCCACCTTCATAACCAGCAAGTTTACATGTAGAAGAACTTTAAGTATATATTAAGATTTTGGCTAATTTCTTCTTAACTTGCAAATATGAGGGCCACCGTTCCTTCAGTGACATGTCAGGTTAAAAGAAATGTCATATGACATTGTATTTTCTTTAAAATAATGTCATTTTTAAAAAAATGAATTTAGTTACTTTTTATTTGAAGTTTTTAAATGGTTTTAGAAGAAATTGTGATTTTTAAAGGTTACTTCTTAATTTTATTTTTATTGCTTTCTATATTATAAACATTAAAACATTGTCTTCTTTTAGATTATCAACTCCAATTTTATTGCTCTTTCTCTACTGAAAATGAAACCAAACAGGATTTCTTCCTGTTTGGTCAGTATTTTGTTTCTTCATGTATTAGAAAATGCATAGTACTCCAATTTTTGTTCACAAAAATACTCATTTTCTGGATTTGAATACAGAAAAGTATGAATTGATCTATCATTAAATTCCAGCTATGTTTTTATGGGTTTTTTTCTAAGTATAATCACATCTCAGGGCTTTCTGTAAAAACAGAGTAATACCTGGGATCTTTCTTGCTAGCTAAGATAAAACAACAAAGTAATTTTTTAGTCATGCAAGTCTTTCATCAGATGAAATTAAATTGATTTTCTTGTTATATAACTGATATGAAAGCAGAGACACACTACTTCAGGTTTTGGAGAGAAAGATGAAAAGTCCACCTTTTTGCTTTTGGTTTTGCATCTGTCCTTCTAAACTCCAAAGTGGTCTGTTAGCCATTTCAAAAAGCCGGATGATTTTTAGTAAAATAAAGAAATTCAGTACCACCTAGATCAGCGTAAACTGAATTTCAAAGAAAACAAAAAAGCCCAGGAACATGTGTTTTAATTTGCTCTTCAGGTAATTCTTGAATTTTGCGATCTTGCAGCAAGTATGAAGAATGCCAGAAACAGCAGAAAATTACCATTTTAATTTGGTTCAATGTAATTTATTAAATTAAAAGTACTACATGTGTAGTAATTTAGACAATAATCACTCTCTGAAGAATTTCATTAATGTTTTATAAACTTTTAGAGTGAAGACGTCCACAATCTCTTTGAATTGTTTTATTTCATATATACTTTCTAAAACAAGTTTAAAATTTAAAAAAAATTATCCAGTGGCATGGTACACAAACATGAGAAATACCCTGGAGGGGGGGCACGATGGCTTTTACTAGTTGTAACATATCTATTCTTCTCCTACTGGACAAATGAGAAATGAATATTTGCTTTAAAACCCACAATCCAAGAATATGATCTTTAAAATTTACAATTCTGTAAAGCACGTAAACAAAGCTCTTGCCATGTTATAATACAGAAAAGGGGTTGTGGAAAATCTGATCTACACACCTTTAATACTTAGTCAAAGAAGTCGTGGGCTGTAGTGTACTTCTGTGGCTGGCCCCTGCCGTTCTCCGGAGGCCTGAGCAAGAGATGGCAAATTCAAGCCTTTCCCTGGCAGATTAGTAAGAATGGCCTAAATCGAAAAAGAAGAAAAGAAAAAATCAAAGAGCAGAATTTGTCATCCAACATTCATAGGTTCTGTCAATATATTATTTACTCATTTATAAGTAAGTGAACATTAACAGTCACTGCTGCATCTGCAGAAAAGGGTTTCATGTGGGTGGATCTCTTGTATTTGGTTTTTATACATTTTGGGGGGCAGTGTTTTCAGAGCAAAGCAACAAGATTATTTTTTTCTGATTTAGAAAAAAAATTTGATTTGTAAGTAGAAAATCATAATTTTTGAGTGTCTGATCTAAAAACTATATATATGAAATACAGGAAACTACTATAAATAAATATGATGCTATGGAAATGACATCAGGAGAAAAAATAAGACCAGATCAAAACTAGAAGTGAAACTGAGAACTCTAGGGACAGAAAATGCTGACAGAAATGCCTGCACCAGGAAACATTAAATTAAATCTATCCATGAACATGCAAGTTCCATGGGAAAGAATACTCTGGTCTTTTAAGTAAAATTGTCTTGAGGTTTTCTTGGATTTTATGTTTAGCTGCATGCAAGTAACAGCCTTAGAACAATAGCAATTTCTTCACATGACTGTAAAGTACAAGAGTACTTTGGTTCATCAATTTAATTCTTTTTATGCTTCTGGTTGTCAATCAAATTGGATACGAGCAGAATCGAATTCAATGTTATGTGTCACTGTGGACTTAATTGAGGAAATTTGACTTTTAGACCAACTTTAGGAATTGTAAAAATAATTGTGTTCTAGGAATCCAAAAGAATCATCTTATAAATTTATCTTTTTTTTTTTTTTTTTAATGACAAAAACCCCTGGAGACCCTTCTAGAACCTACATTCAGAATGTCATACCATGTGCTGTTCCTTCAGGTAGTTTTCTAATTTTACTGCCATTTACTTAAAGAAGGGTGATGTGCCCAATTAACCAGAGATGTTCACAAAGAGTACAATTTTTATTGAGTTCTGTTTTTTTGAGGAGGTAAATTTTCATTGATTCCTTTGTTACTTAATCTCTCAATATTCCCTCCCTTTTCTAAAGTATTTATGTATAAATACATCACTGTCCTTGTTCAATTCTGAATTCAATCATTGAGCCTACTTTATTTCCATGTGCATCAACTTTCTTTGTACTGAAAGAGAAATGACTCAGCACAAACTGAATAGCTGAAAAAAATCCATGACTCAACCCACGTCTTAGTTCATAGGGATTCTATGAATAATACAGTTTTGTTCCCTGTTCAGGATCCTACAAGACTGAATCGGGGTGAAAAGTGAACTGTATTACTTCCTAAAGCTCTAGAGGAGAATCTGGTCCCACATTCTTTCCTTTCAGTTTTAGGACTCTGCTTCCTCAATGGCAGACAACAAAGAGCTCATCTATCTCCTTATAGAGCCCATCATTCCTTACCATAAGACAATAGTTGAGAACTGTGTGAATGCCAAGTTCTTACCAAGCTTTGTTCTCTCTCAACAGTCAGATTGTTTGGTTAGAATCACTAAATCTCAGAATCAATTCATTTGGTGCCATAAAAGTAATTGCTTTTCGACTGTAATTTTGCTGTTTAATTTTCATGATCGTTGAACACAAGACTATTCAGGTGTTCTGCACATTCATAATGGGATCATAAAAGGTCAAAAATTAATAAATTTAGCTTCCCATAATATATAATAAAAATGTATCATTTGTATTGATTAATGCTACAATAAATTAAACTATCATAATTGTTTCATTTTTCTACTTATAATTGCAAATCTACATGTACTTATGGCATTTGTTTTGATATTTTAGCATATTCTTTATATACTCCTAGTAATTTTGTTTTATTCTGCCTTTCTCTTTTATTTTCTTGTATGTTTACTTTTAAATATCACATAGCAAAGTATTGGTATTACCTATCTTTGTTCAATTATGCTTCTAAAAAAGAATTCAAGAGACTAGATAATTTATATACAACAAATTATTTTCATTTTTTATAATTCTTTAGGCTGAACATCTGAGATTAGCATGCCAAACATGTTCAAACAGGTTCTAATGAGGGTCCTTTTTTCATGGGGAGAAAGAGAACTTCTCATAATGGAAGTTTTCTTGCACAAATGTCTTGACATTTTTACAAGGCCACTTATCACATTCATAAGTATATCCCCATCATGATTTCCTCCATTTTTAATTATTTCCCAAAGATTCCACCTCACCATACTATGAAAATAATGTTTTTGGAAGGAAGGGCAAGCATCCATATATATATATATACACACACACACACACACACACATTATATATATATATATATATATATATATATATATATGATAGATATAATATATATAAAACATGTTTCACACTACAATCTTTGTAATTTCTTTTTATTCCACTTTATGTTACTTTCTGTGTTAATCTCTAGTTCCTTAAATATTATAGAAATATATACTTGAATAGATATTTTGTTTAAAAAGTAGTAAAGTCTTTAACAATCATTTCTATAATCTAAACCAACTACATGACACTTCCTACTTTCCTTTTGCTCAGCAACACACACACACACAACCACATTCATAATAATACATACTAATGTTCTCCTAGTAATTTCTGATAATCCAGATTTTCAAGTCACAACTAAATGAACATAATTTTGTCTGGTTATCGTGAAAAATTAATTAATCTCTCAAATTCAATTGCAACAATCCTTTCTGTTGAGAAGAAATTTCATAGCCTTAAACACTTCTCTTTGAAATTCTACTTTTTAGATACACAGACTTCTATTACTTAATTTATTTAATTTTTTTCCTTCTTAACATGATCACATTTTTGTTTTTCTAGTTTAGAAGGTAAATGTGTGAGAAATATTAAGGAAGAATATTAAAATGATATAAAATATCCTCCATCTAAATATACATACTGTTGAATTCTCTATTTCCATTTTATATTATTTTCTTTCCTCATTTTTCTATGTCTCTTACTTGGAGAAAAATGGATGTATTTGCAGAATATAATGTGAAGTATAATATATCAGACACAAAGGTTAAATGTTGCACGCCTTCTGTTATATGACAAACTCCAACACAAATAATTTAAAGAGGTGGGAAGTAGATTTCTTGGAGATGGAAAATGGAGAAGAAGGGTGCAAGAGTAGGAAGGCTATGGAATCAAAAGTCATCAAAATTATATATATATACACACACATATATTTTATATATATATATATATACACACACACACACACACACACACATACACATACAACTAGGACAAATATATATATATATATATATACACATATACATATATACATATATACATATATATAATATATACATATATATATAATATATATACATATATATACACACACATATACATATATACATATATAATATATACATATATAATATATACATATATATACACACATATACATATATATATATACATATATATAATATATACATATATATAATATATATACATATATATATATATATATATACACACACACACATACCTGGGGCAAATATATATATATATTACACACACACACACACACACACACACACACACACACACACATATATATATATATATATATACACATACATGCATACACATATATACATATATAATAAATGTATAGTAGATATTATATATATTTAAAATATAATTATTATATATTATCTAATATCAAAATATTAGTAATTATTGTACATCACACTTGTGCTATTAAAACAATATAAACAGTTTAAAAAATAAAATGGTAGGAATTAGATTTCAATTTCTTAATGCATTCTTCCCTTGATTCTAGGTGTCATACAGTTATCCACCTTACAAATGTATCTGCCTTATAAACAAAAACCTTCCTGAAAATTAGAGAAAATTAACAAATTGAAAGGAAAACACTGAATGCATTATAAATTACTTTTCCTTCAAATTCTTATTGCACTAACCAAAAGATTATTGATTATAGCAATGTTTATAAAGCAACTTAGAAACAATTATTATAAAGTTTTATTTACATAAAACTCATCAAGAATTTTGTTTCTGGTTCAACGCTATTGCCCTCTCTCTGCCACTAATGTTTTATCTCCTTAATGCAACCTCTGAAGACTTTTTAGTTAATGTGTATTTGAAGTATCATTCTACTCACAATGAACTGTGCTGCAAAGTACCATCAAGCCTTCAGCATTGAAAGAAATCAATCTAGTAATGGTAAATGGTCTGTGGTCTCCTAGGGATAGACCCATCTGTTAAAACTTTAAAGCCATACAAATCAAATATCCTTTCATTTTATAGAGTGCTTTATGTGGAATTAATGTATTTTAGCCCACATGATACTAGCATTCTCTATTCTTGCAAGACATACAGAAAACTGATATCTTAAAGGCCCTGTTAAATTTGCCATTTCATTTCAGTTTAGCTTTTTTTCACTGATCATCATGAGCAAACCTGAGACTCTGATCAATATCTAAACAGGCATCTAATTTGTTTTATTTTTGTTAATGTTGCCCGGGCTCAGTAAACTAGATGAGCCAGTAATTTTCAAAATCTTAATGAAAAACTGAAAGACTCTTAAGGACAGCACTGAAAATTTCCCACAGTAGTGGCCGGGGATATAGCTCAGTGCTTCTGGCGCCTGTCTTGCAAGCGCAAGTGCCCGGGTTAGATCCCTGGTAACCACATAACAATACTGGGTGTTGAGACCCACCCCAGCAGCAACCAGTACCGCATACCACAGTGCCGGGCGTGGTGGCTCACGCCTGTAATCCTAGCACTCAGGAGGCAGAGGCAGGAGGATTGCTGTGATGTGAGTTTGAGGCTGAGCTCAGGGCCAGCCTGAACCACAAAGTGAGACCCTGTCTCAAAAAATCTTAAAAAAAAAAAAGAAAAAGAAAAAGAAAAAAAAAGAAAATTGCTCACAGTAGATTCATAGTTGCTGAATGATGTCTATACTTTATTTATCCCATTTTCACCAAAGAAGCATCTTGAATGTATAAAACCATGAGTTTGAGACTGAGAGGGAAAAATTGATTTTGTTAAAAAGGATTTTTTATTATAATTAATATCATAAATGTGCTATGACTATCTCCCCCAGTTTCAATAGCATCATATCACGTTCCCATTTCTATGTGCAGTGTTAGGAATAATTAGTAGCCATTTTTCTTGAACATAGACAAAGTTTGCCCAAGTATATGTATACATTTAGGAAATGTACTGAGTTTATTTTGAGCAAGTGAAAATTACCACAAGATATTTATACTTTGAAATTATACTTCATGACTAATCTTAGAATTGTAGTGTAGCATTAATGATTTTGAAACAATATGCTCATTACTGAAGAGACAGAAGCCCAGTGATAGGATATCTTTACACATTCCCAGCAAACAAAAAACACTCAACATAAATGGAAATTGGATAAAACTATGGCAAGAATTACATGAAAATATTTCAAGGAAATATTTTGCTAAGGAGAGTTATGCAATCTCTACTTACAGATAACAAAGACATATATTTTAACTTGTCCCTTTACAGCTTTTCTAATAAAGAAAAATAAACTAGATTTCCTCTGAACCAACTAATTCATGACATACTTAGGAATTCCTTGCAAAGTAAAATGTAAGCTAGTATAGCTGATACATTTTCTAGGAAACAGTAAATTATTGAAAATAATACTAAAGGAAAATCCTTGGAATTGTTTAACCTTAATAAGCTTTCTAACAGAAAAAAGTAAGAACATAAGATGTTATACATATTTTCTGTGCTCCTTTCAAGCATAGATAAGTATTAAGACATCTTTCTAAGCAATTTGAATACAAATATACTTTATGTTTAACAATGTTAATTTGTTGGTTGGAATTAGATTGGAGCAAGTGTTGTGGAAATCAGTGAGAGATTCCTCAAATAATTAGAACTAGAAGTCCCATTTAATCAGCTACTCCCCTGCTATTTATCTTCCTGAAAAAATTAAAATCATCATACTAAAATGATATATGCACACCCATGTTTATAGTGACACAGTTTGTTAACAGCTAAATCTTAGAAATAACCAAAATACCAAACACAAATGGATAAAAATGATGTGGATTTCTTACTCAATAAAGATGGATAAACTTGAGGCATTTGTAGCTAAATGGATGAAATTTAATACTATACTCTTAAATAAAATGAATTTGACATATATATATATAGATATCACATTCTCTTTCTGGTGTGAGAAACTGAAAAGTTAAATTAGGATCAAAATGTAAAATAGATAATATTTGATAGGAAGAAACTATACAAAAGGAAAGGGCAACCTTAACAGAGGAAGAAAGAAAAACTGGTAAAGGAAATAAACAAGAAGGGAAGGAAAAAAAGTTTTTGTAAATAAGGAGAGAGGGAGGTTGATGGGAGGGGAAGAGATTGAGAAAGAGAAATCAAATATACCGTATACAGATCCAAATTCTCTTTAATAAGTGTGATTGATATGCATAGTTAAATAGTACCAATAAAATTATTTTTAAAACAATGTTAGCTATTCTCTCTTAATCTTTTCTACTCTTGTTTTGTTATTCTTTAAAGGGTTCAAGAAATAATAATCTCTATTTAGGAAACTAATAATTAAGGAAGTGAACTTCAAAAACTCAAGAGCTGAAAAGAATAACTCATATACTGTAAATCTTGGAACTACTTCTCTTCAAAACCTAGGAGTAAAGGGCCGGGGATTTAGCTCAATGGTTCTGCCACCTGTCTTGCAAGCACAAGGACCTGGGTTTGATCCCCGGTAACCACATACCTATACTGGGTGTGGAGACTCACGCCCAGCAGCAACCAGTACCACATACCACAGTGCCAGGCATGGTGGCTCACGCCTGTAATCCCAGCACTCGGGAGGCAGAGGCAGGAGGATTGCTGTGATGTGAGTTTGAGGCTGAGCTCAGGGTCAGCCTAAACTCCAAAGCAAGACCCTGTCTCAAAAAACCTTTAAAAAAAAAAAAAACTAGGCGTAAAATTTATAGCATATCTCTAAGAGCTTGGATTACCACACCCAGACTTGTTTTGATTAGGAAAATCAGTTATAGTAGGAAACTATAATTCAACTCTATGAATCATACTACACTGAAGAGAGCATGATTTGATCCTGGCTAATGAGTGAAAAGAGTTCACTCTGAATGAATATAAAGAAACACCTGGCCAGGGATTTAGCTCAGTGATTCCAGTGCCTGCCTTGCTCAGGCATGGTCCTGGGTTTGATCTCCAGTAACAACATACAACAATGCCAGGCATGGAGACTCATGCCCACCAACAATCAGTACCACATACCACAGTGCTGGGCTTGTGCCTGTAATTCTAAGGTTCAGGAGGCAGAGGCAGGAGGATTGCTGAGTTCAGGACAAGTATGAACTGCAAAGTGAGATCCTGCCTCAAAAAAACTAAAAAACAAACAAACAAAAAAACAACAACAAATAAACAACAACAACAAAAACAAAACAAAACAAAAAACAAAAAAGAAAAGAAGAAGAACAAGAAAGAAATGCCTTAATGTACTGGATGGATGACTAAACTATGAATGGAAGAAACCCAGTTTGTCCATTCAGTAATAATTTGTTGATGGGCATCACTAACATCATTCTAATATATAACAGTCACTGCCAATTTTGATATTGAATTGTTGGGTCCATAAATCTCCACCCCAAAATAAGTCCAAACTCATATGCAAGTACAAAGGCACTTTATTGACACAGCATGCTGTGGGTCTGCTGAGCAAAGTCAGAGACCTCAAAATGGGTCAGGCTTGTCTTTTTTATAGTACTGGTAGATTACATAGGTTCCCTTCTCTTCCCCACCTTTACCATTTATGTGATTTATGACATCATCTTTTTCTAGAGCCGGAACACAGGAGATAGGACAAGGTCAAGAGATAGGAACAAGGTCAGGGCAAAGTGTACTGGGACTCAGGAAATGATTAGGACTTAGGGGATGGTGTTTACTAAGGAGACAAAAGAAGGACTAGGTTCACTGTGGTTTTACTTGGGACAGAGAGCAAATAACAGAATAGAGGCTAGGATTCAAGATGGAGTCTCTTAGGCCCTTCAGATCAATTATAGTATAAAGATGGATTTAAGGAAAAATGGAATGAATTAAATCAAAATTGAGATATTTCTGCCTATTAATAAGTAGATAGCATGGTAGTATCTATGTGAGATATATTTATTTATATATGAAATGGAAATGATAAAATATTTCAATACAAAGAAGAGGATGTTGAGAACTATAGTATTATGAGGCTATCATTATTTAATATCAGATTCATTGTTTTTTTCATATTAATCAAATCAACAACTGTGTATACCCCCGTTACAATACCTCAGTAATGAAAGCAGTGATTAAAAATTGGGCAGCATTTCTATCTGTTCCTGGATCTCATGAGGGACATCAAATCTCAGCACAACAATCAAGGACTGCAACACTGAGCCCCCTTAAGATTGTATATGGCAGTAGACTACAACTTTATGAGCAAGACCCTGATTGCACAGGAAATAATATAAAAGAATCAACAAATGGAATCTCATCTTATTAAAAAAATTTTGTGCAGCAAAAGAAGCCACCAAGAGACTGAACAGACAACCACAGAGTGGAGAAATTTTTCCAGCTGTTCCTCAAAGAGATAACGTCTAGAATGTACACAAAACTCAAAACATCAGACACCTAGAATTAAAGACTAATCCAAAAATGAGCATCTGAAATGAATAGACACCTCTCAGACAAAGAACAAAGGCAAATGAATGTATGAGAAAATGTTACACATCACCAGTCATTCGAGAGATGCAACTTACAACACCACTGAGATTTCATTTTACTCCAGAAAGAATGAGTATCATCAAGAAATCATTCAATAACAAATGATGGCAGGACTGTGGGGAGAAAAGAGTCCTTCTCCAATGTTATTGATACAACCACTGTGGAGATCAGGATGGAGATTCCTCCAAAATCTAGGGTGTCATTTGACCCTGCTGGGTACATAACCAAAAGCATTAAAAGCATCATAGGACAGTGATGTATGCACACCTAATTACATAGCAGCATAATTTGCAATAGCCATCTCTTAGAAAGAATTTAGATAAAGAAATAGAGGTGAAATTTACATTATAATATTAATATTGATTTCAATGGAAGAGAAGGTGCAATCTTCAAGATTAAAAATTATATGAATAAAATTTGAATAAATATACATGAAAAAATTTCAATTAGAACTACATAAAATTTAAATTAGAACTAGGTAAACTTCTGTGAAAGTATTTTTTAGCTGAGTAAGAATCAAATATGTTTGTGTGCAAATTGTTATAAAGTAAAAAATATGATGATAATTGAGAAATAGTTTTTAGAAGTATTAATAACAAAATTCTGAGAAAAAGGACACTTCCATCAAACAATCCCAGAGAAGAAAGAATGAAGAAAATAACTAACAAGATTACTTCTGTTTCTATGCCCCAAACTTCAACTATGAGACAAGCATAAGGAATGAAAAAGACAGCAGCCTATACTTGTTTCAGTTTGTAGAGAAATCTCAGTATCTCAGATCCAACTCTACTTTCAAATTATGATTTAAATAAAGAAGATCTTTCAGTATATTCTATACTCAGAAATGGAGGAAAAAAGACAGGTGACTATATAACATTAAACCTTTGAAGATTTTTGGTTTCAGTCTTGTTCGATGTCTAAAACCCAACATGCTCAAAAGCACATTCGATAGTAGAGAATTTGTTTGCTCTGAGGTTGCAGCAAATGGAAAAAAAGTTCCTTTCTTTTTCACAGTGGGCATGTCAGGCACACAGAAAGTAACTATCATTCTTAAGAGAACAAATAAGAGTATTTACATCAAATTATTTAAGCAAAAGCAACTGCCCAGAGGCAGAAATTGTCTGTGAACATCAGGAACAAGATACAGGCCGGGACATAGGTTGCCTGTTGATTTCAGAAGTTCTCCTTCCTGGAAAACCAGTTATTAATCCACTATCTCTACAAACAGGGTCTTTCAACTCTTGATATAATTCATATACAGATCTAAAGAAATTCTCAATATACAAATAAAAATAATAAAATATTTGAGCCAAAACCATACTAAATGCAGCATATGACAGAAACAATACCAAAGGAAATGGAAACAAAAATTTAAAGGAGCAGAAATTAATATCTCAGGATTCTGAGAGTATTTCTTTATGAAACAAACATAGGCCATTATATATAAAGAAACAAACGATCAAATATAAGACAAAAAGACATGGGAAATGAACCAGTATTTTTCTCATTTTTCTTCTTCACTCTAATGTTCTCACAAATGCCTGACTGCTCCACACAAATTTTAAGAATTTGAACTTTGTCTGTCTCCCCTTCCACATCCAGTGTATGAAAAAGGAACAGATGGTTTTGTTTTGCAACACGTTCCGCTACGGCGATGTATCACATCTCCAGTGTTAGCGACAGTCCGAGGCAGAAACATCTCTTGTGTTTATCACAAGAACCTCCTACCAGTCTCCCAGTGTGAATTCTTTACAGCAGCTATGACTCAGCAAGGCAGTTGTTTTCCAAAAGGTAAATCAGATCCTCACACTCGCTGTCAAAATTTTAATAGCTCCAAACGTTCCCCGTTCTTCACCACTACCATTATTGTGACTTTTCAAGATGTCCTTGTTTACCTCTTTAGATTTATCTCCTGCAAAAGATTCACTTGCACCAGTCATACTGGCCTTTTTTGTGTGTTTGTGGCCACCAAGGCCATAAACTATTTACCTCTGACTACATTATTTTTCTTCTGAATTTCCATGAGTTTTCTATCTCACGAACATGGTAATCATGGCTGAATTGCTCGCATGGTGAGCATGCTTAAGAGAAATAAAGCAACCCTGTCCGTCACATGTGACTTCTTTGCAGCTCATAACACTATTAGATACAACATCATACTTTTTGCTCTGGTTGTTTCTGTCGGCTTGGAATAATTATTTGAATGCCAGGATGGCAAGGATGTAGACCTCATAACACTGAATCCTGAAGTCTAGAATATAACCTGGTGTATAGTACAAAATTCAAAGAACTTTTTTTTTTTTTTTTTTTAGGTTTTTTGAGACAGGGTCTCGCTTTTGTGGTTCAGGCTGGCCCCGAGCTCAGCCTCAAACTCACATCACAATCCTCCTGCCTCTGCCTTCCGAGTGCTGGGATTACAGGCGTGAGCCATCACGCCTGGCACTGTGGTATGTGGTACTGGTTGCTGCTGGGTTGAGTCTCCACACCCAGTATTGTTATGTGGTTACGGGGAATCGAACCGGGCCCTTGCGCTTGCAAGACAGGCTTGCAAGACCACTGAGCTAACTCCTCGGCCCCTCAAAGAACTTTTGATAAAGAAAAAAATGAATTTTTGGTTATTTTATATGTGAGAAACAATGACTTTTTTAGCAGCATGTTTTAATATTTTGTATAATAATTTACAAATTATACATCCTCAATCCAAATATCTACCATTTTCCAAGGTTTTTTTTTTAATTATTTTTTTAATGTCTGGGTGATTCTACACTTGGAAAATTTCACACTTGAATTTGTGTGATAGTTTTTTGTCAAAATGCAGATACACTAAATATATTTTATAAAACTATCTTCAGAAAATATGTAATGTATATAAAAATAAAAACATTCCTTGTTTCAATTTAGGTATCATCTCCAAGATGTCTTATACTCAAACCCTCAAATCCCTGAAATCTCAAATATTTCTGGTCCAAAACATTTGGACTATTCATGTAAGGGCTATCCACAGTGGATTTGCCATTTGTTCAAGAAATATCCACCTTCTTCTTGAATTATTTCAATCAGCAGTTGTCACTTTCTCCTTAAATGTTAAGAATTACATACAGGATTTTAATATGCTCATGAAGAAATGTTCATCTACTTGAAACCAGATGTCAAAGAAACAACTGCACTCCCATATTCATTGCAACAATATTAACAAAACCAAGGAATGGAAAAATTCTCCATGTCTATCAAATAAGGAATAGACGACTGATGAAAGTCTGGTACATCTGCCTGATGGAGGTATACTCAGCCACACCAAATCCTATCATTTGTGACAGTGTGGATGAAACTGACAATCATTGCAATAAGTGATGTGATATGTCAGCACAGATAAACAAGTACCCCATAGTCTCACTGATATGCAGAGGCTACAAAGTAGACCCCTCAGAAGTAGAGGGTAGGAAGGTACTTTGCAGAGGCAGAGAATAGTGTGAGGTGCAGGAAGGGATAACACTTCTGGAGGAAACGAAGATGCAGCTGGGTAAGAATGAGATGCTTCAGCTGGATAGGAATGAGACACTTCAACTGGATAATAATGAGATGCTTCAATGTGCGTTTCACAGGGTATGTGACTGAGGATATGAAGTACGCACAGTGCATTAAGAAAAACTAGAAGAAAGAAAAGATTTAGAATTTTTAACACAAGCAAATAAAACCAAAAGAACCATGTTTTGGAAGCCTAGGTTGGAAATCTTCCTGAAGCCTGTAGTCATGTGAAACAAGGGACAGCTCACTGGCACCAACTGAGCAAGTTCTGGTATCGTGCTTTCATACTTCAGGCTTCAATTCTGCCAAATGATTTTGGAAAAGCAATCAATCCTTCATAAATAGACATGGTATAAAATGAATACTAAATGTTTGAAAAAATATATAAGGAGAACCTGGTCCACATATTACACAATGCACATATGCATCGAATATTATATCGTGCCTCACTGACATATACAGCTTTTATGTTTTTGTGTATCAGTTGAGTATTTAAAAGGTAATTAAATATGAAACATTAATTTTCCTATTAAATTTATTTTTGCTTGTGGAATATTTCTTGAAGAAAGAAAAAATTTTCAATCCTTACTGAAAACTAACACTAGATAAAACTACATAAGATCGGGAGCTGGTAAATTTTCAGTTTTCCTTGACAAAGAAAACATTTATGTTTGAAAAATCAGACAATTTTACAAAAACATCTCAGGCATGAATTCTGAGTTGGTAGTTAGAAACATGGGTTGCAAGCAACTAAAAAGAAGAGCAGTAATCATTACTACAGGTGACTGAGAGTAACTCTTGTTAGAGTAAACTCATTTTCTTTTCTGACAGGCTTACCAGACTAGAAAATCAGAAAAATGCAGTAGGCAAGAAATATTCATATTTCAGTAAGATACTTACAAGTCTCTTATGATAACCTTATGAATAAAAAGGAGTAATCTGGGCGAGATGATTACACAATTAGGTGAACTTATATCTGATTGAACAGCTATACCCAGAGGTTTCTAATTAATAGATCACACCAATTTTGATGGGTATTATCTTTCATCCTGCGCCTTAAGATAGCACTTTATCCAGTCCCTTAAATGAGGATCTTAATGAATATTGATGAGATTTCTGAGTGATACCAGGCTGAGATAGAAGCAAATTAAATATATAAAAAAAGAAAGTAAGAAAAATTTAAGACACAAAGTATCGGGACAAAAAGAAAAGGAAAGCCAATCTGAATTCAGGTAGCATGAACAGAAATATGATCTATATGGTGAAACAGTGGATGGTATCATTCATCTTTTCTAATCAGTTTTTTAAAGTGCTGCATTTAATTCTAGTCAGTAAAAATTAAGATAATATGAGTGGTAAATAAATGCCACAACTAATAATAATGACAATGATTATAACCTAGCTCAGGAAATACAAAGTTGCTATAGAAATGTAAAATATTATGTCGTGTGATAGAGATAGGCTGGAGGGTAAGACTCATTGTCTAATCCTCACTGTTTCATACACTTTTAAACATAAAAACAAAATAACTTATTCAAAATATAAATAAAGTATAAATAAGAGATGATTCCACTGCATACAAAGCCACTTGAGAGTTCTTGAACAAGGAACTACTGCCCCCTGAAAGGTCTTCAGCAGTAAGATCAATGAAGCAAAAATGTTATTTTGCAATCCGGGTGTGTTTTAGGAGGCTTTCTGACACTGTAACAACATACTTGAACTAACAAGGGAGGAAGGTATGTCTGACCTCATGTTTCAGAGACTTCAGCTCAAAGTCACTTAACTGTGTCTTTGGGTCAGTAGGGAGGTGATGTATCAGGAGAGGGTGTGTGTGGTGAAGGACATGGCCACTTCCAAGTGACCAGGAACATATCACCCTGATTCAGAGTTGAACCTTATTAGAAATAATTTTGCAATGAATCTAAGTATACCAATGTTTGAATCTGAGGAAATTAAAATGTATGGTTTCATTGTTAATTCAGTTAGAAGCATTGGGCATAGAAGTTTTCTGCTATGCCAAAAATGTTTTTTTGTTTTGTTTTGTTTTGTTTTTTTTTCTAAAGAAGGAAAAAAGACCCATCTTCAATGAAAACAAAAGAGTTAGTACAGGACTGGGTTATTATTTCTGCCTACTCTTAACATCCAACTCAGAGACGGTGATGATACTTAGTCTACTACAAAGGCAGGCAAAGTTAAAGGATACCTTCTCATGAAAAATAGTTTTAACCAGAGGGTTAGTCATGCACAGTAATCATAGAGCTCTGTAAGTTTGATGAACTTATAGTTGATTATCCATGAGCAAAATCAACATACAGTCACATAACCTCAAAAAATGTCCTCTGTGCCCTTGGTGAACAGCTCTATCCTTGATCTGATATGGAAACTACATCTCTGTTCTCTGCCACTAAAATTTAGCCTTTTCTGGAATGTTATATAAATTGAACCAGAGAGACTATGTACTGTCTTGATGGATTTCATCATAAACACCATTTTGATGTTGAGGGGAAGTAACGTTTTTAGAATCTATCTTGTTATGGGCTGCAATAAGACATCATAATCACAGAAACTTAAAAAATGTGAAAAAATGAGATGAAACATTAATTATCAGTGAAGACATGAGAAGAAAGCAGCAATGGCTAGAAGTGTAAAAAATCTGTGCTGGACAAATGCAAATAGTCCTCTAAGGAATCTCAACAGCGGCTGGCTAGAGATCTTTCAGGGATGGAACAGCACAATGGAATTTCCAAATTAGCATTTATATGACCTCATTTGTATCTATCAATTAATGAGCCCTATTATCCTTAGGTTTCAAAAGCATAGCAAAACTGGTTAGAATAAATAAATGAAAACAAACCTCACGAGCTAAGGACTTTATGAACTTGAATGTGGAAAATAATGCTGACCATCTGAGAATATAAATACAGCGCATTTGTTCCAAAACTCAAGATGAAGAAGAGTTTAAAGAAAGAAACCAAGAACTATATGTGGCCACGGGCCAGATAGAAATAGATTTTAGTGGAAGGAAGTTGTTAAGTAAATGGTTCTATTCTAAGAAGATGCCATTAGCTTTCTTTTTTAACCATGGTCCTAGATCAGGTTAATTCCAGTGGATTTCAGGACACTAGATAATTTCAAAGATAAACTGACATCATATGGTTATTCATAGTGATGTAAATAGAAATAATTTACTCAGAAAAATTTTACTTAAACTTATAAAATGCCCAATCAGGGAGAGTTTTTATAAATACAACCAATAGCAACAATTTTTTCTTTAAAGAAACACTAATGAGAAATAAAATGTTTTTGTTTTTTTTAAATAATATTAGGGACAGGATTGGTTAATAGCCCAGTTTTACACAGTAATAACTCTTATTTATAATAGCTCTTTAATAAGTAATTTTTGGATTCATTAACTCGATTATTTTACATTTTCTTACATATAGACGTTACATTTCTAAAATGACTAAAGTTTTCCACTACAGACCTTTGACTTACTTCAGAAAAGATTTGTATGGGTTTGATATTGTGATATTCATTCTAAAATTGCTAAATTTCTGCTACAGAACACATTGTATTTTGCTTAACAATGTAGCCTTTCTTAAAGAATTTTTACCACCATCTGAGGAGCAACACAGGAGTAGGTAGACTTCAGACAAAATGTCTGAAGTAAATGTAAATGTGAATTGGAACTTCTGGGAGACAAATGAATCTTGTTAGTCAACAATATGGCCCCCCATACATTTTCTTCTCTGTCTCTATTGTCACTATAAGGATTCACTAGTGCTGATATAATTGATCCCAAACCTGTGATATTCTCAATGTTGGTTCAACACTCTTAGTAATGAATTAGGAGAAATGGTAAAGAAAAACGATAGCTTTTATTTTATGGAAAAATATAACAAACTTCCATAGTGAACAATAAAAGAATAATAATACTTATTACACTGTATATCATTATCTTCAACATAATTACTCAATAAAAGATAGAAACCAGAAATATTTTTATAAAAAACAAACAGGTGATAGTATAAATTTTCTCTTCAAAGAATTAAGATAGACTAGTGGTATAAATAAAGCAAATTAGCATATATATTGAAATTGTTTTAAAACAATGGAATATGTGATTTCAAAAAGTAGCAAACTCCTCTCTGTCCAAATGTTGCTGCCAATTTACCCTCAGGGAGATGTTCCTGAGTGGAACTGGTATGTGTTTATATGCTGCATGTGAGTCCTCCTGCCTTTCCCAAGCATTGAGCTTTCTCTTGCATCAGATGGCAGGTAATTTATAACCTCATTTATTTGAGGACTTCTGTTTCCTGACATATCCTGTGTGCCAATAAAGCAACATATAAGACTTTTTGGTGGTACCCACTGAGTAGAGATGGGTGAAGTCTTTATTTCCTAACAGAGGAGAGGGTCCGACAGACAGACAAACATTTGACAAGTTTCTGCTCAGTAGCAATGTTTAGTACTGTACATATCATTCATAGAACAACAGTCTCAACAGCTTTTCCTATTGATTTCAAATTACCTTCTCATTCCTAGGTAATTTCAAAGAAGATGCAAATGAAAAAAGCTGAGAAACAGTTGTACTCTCAAAGCAGGTTGGTACAGAGATCTTACAGGCGAGACAGGGAGAAGGACACTTTACTTAATATGAGTAACAGTTCGGTGTTACAAGGTGAAATCAGAGAATTTAGCAAAGACAGGAAGACATATATATACAGAAATATCTAACCGCACTCATGATACAGCTTCAACAAGTAGACATATCAAAACTTTACCAGTATCAACATATTTAATGATGGAAGTCTAAATGCTTCTAATGATCATATCATGACAGTGGTCAAACAATAATCCTCCTTCCTATTCAATATAAAACTCACTGAAATAAGGCAAGAAAATGAAAAGAGGCACCATTACTTGAAAGGGATATATTAAATTACATTTTTTTTAGTTTGGATGACATGACTGTTTACATAGAAAATCACAAGGACTCCACAAAAATAAATCACAAGTATGTCTTAGAACAGGCAAGATCAAAGTCAGGTGTGGTGGTGCATACCTGTCATCCCAGCACTTCGGAAGCAGAGGCAAGAAGATTGCAGAAAGTTCTGGGTCAGACTGAACTATAAAGCAAGATCCTACCTCAGAAAACTGAGACAAAATAAACAAACAAACAAAAACCCAAAAGAACAGAATAGGAAAGATCACAGTAAACAAAATCAATGTACACCAAACCAAAAATTTCTTTCATACTTGGCGATCAGTAAGTAATCATTTTACTTAATATTTTTTTTCATTTGCATACTTAATTTAAGGCATAATATTTCTGAAACAAGAATAGATCTAGTTAACAGAATAGAAAACCCAGAAGAAAACCCATACAAACATAATGAAAGAATTTAACAAAGCTTAAAAAAAAATTCAATTATAAAATAATCACCCCTGACCAAATGTTGGTGGAGAAACTGGAAATGGGTAAAAATATAGAACTTGAATTAAATTTTAAAACATAAAAATAATTCAAAATGGATCATGATCTTTAATATAAAAATAAAAAAGACATTTTAGACCATAAAAAAATCCTTAACATTGCTCAGCAAAATATTTTAGATTTGACACAAAAAGCACTATCTCTTATATAATAATGTGCAATTGAAGAACAGAGCAGTAATTACTAACAATTACATAGATATGGGATACAGGGTGGAGGCAGAAAAAGGGAGTCATTTAGGGGAACAGGAAAAACTGTTATGGTGGTAAAAGTCAGTTTCACTATTATAGAAGTGAATGTGAATGCAAAATCCTAGAGAGATGATAAAACTGTGTAAGAACTAAGATACATTATGTACAGGTATAAATTCTTTATGATGAATATGAACATTTTATAATTCTAAAGTGTACCATAAAATTAACTTAAAAACAATTTAAGCACATGTACACACGTGCTGGGGAAATAGGGGTAAGATGGATGGGTTATGCCCACAGGCAGGTTTTGATGTCTTATGGTAAGTTTGCAAAATGTTACTGGTGGAGAAACCCAAAGACAGAGTATGCATACTTTCCTGTACTATTAGGTTTTTTTGTTGTTTGTTTTGTTTTGTTTTTTTAAAACAGGATCTTGCTTTGTAGTTCAGACTGGCCCTGAGCTCCTCAAACTCACATGACAGCAGTCCTCCTGCCTCTGCCTCCCAAGTGCTGGGATTACAGGCTTGAGCCACCATGCCCAGCACTGGTATGTGGTACTGATTGCTGCTGGGGTGAGTCTCCACACCCAGTATGGTAGGTGGTTACCGGGGATCAAACCCGGGCCCTTGCACTTACAAGACAGGCACCAGAACCACTGAGCTAAATCTCCAGCCCCTGTACTAGTCATTTTAACTCAAGAAACTTATATGTGAATAAAAACTTTATCTTCATATATAATTACATTTTATTAACCATACAAAAAAGGTAATTAAAAATCAAAAGCAAATTGCATTGGAAAATAAAACAAGGCCAAACAAAATTTGGGATGTTAAGAGAATATTTTTAGCCTTCTATATAACAAATTTCATTTACAGATTTAAGGATGTTGTTGTAGATTTCAAAAAATTGGACCCTAGGCTTTTTAAATATTTCAACAATAAAACACTACCTTGGTACAAAGAAAAAATATAGAAAATGTTTCATTTCTAAATTTCATGTTTCAATGACCTCTCTTACTGAAAAAAAATTATTTTGTATCTGGTAGTCCTGAGTGTCTATCCGACCTACCTCACAACATAGAATCCCTTCTCATCCACTCCTCCTCACCATCTTCATTCTATACCCTCTTCATTTTTTCCCAAGCTTGAGTGACTCAGCCATATGACAAAGGGAGGGGAAGGATTCCCACATTACACCATAGAGGGTGCTTTGACTACTATTTTATTAATTTACTCCCAAAAGAAGTACATAGCAAAGGTAAGTATTTACTAGTCTCATAAGGCAACAGTATGTTTTTACAAGAGTATTTGATGTCTCACTTGTCAACATTGCTAAGATATGGCTGTTTGTGCATAATAACCCTAAAGAGTTGTTATTCAAGCTGGAAACTGCTATGCCAGTGGTTGGCTTACATTGCTTTCCAGGATGAAGGTGATTAGATTAAATTAGATCACATTACATCCCATTATCTCTAAACTTCACCCCCATCATAAATCAAGGCACAATATAGAGTGAGAATTTCCGCTTACTTCATTTCTCCCTTTGATTATCACATTTCCCTCGCTGTCTCTTTAGCCTTCACTTCACTAACAGAAAAAAAAAATAAAAAGACATTTTTCTATTCCATAGTTTCTCTCTTCATTCTCCTAACAACTTTCTTCTATGTGGGAAAGGTTTGGATTTGATATTTACCTATTTATTGACTCTTGCTGTATTACTTGAGTTTTATTGTCATGTTTCCTCCTGAATGAAAACGCCACTACCACGTGGGCTTCGCATTGTCTGGCCGTCCCATGGAGACGCTCAGCTGGCATTCTGTCACCCTCAAGACAAGAGCGAGGCCTTGTCCCCAACCCTATGATTGCAGCATTTCTGGGTCACAGACACCACTCTGGGCCTACACTGACCACCGGAGAAGACGCCGCAGCACTTCCGGCACCCATTTCTATCCCCCAACTTATTCCAGGTTCTCCTATGAACTCCCATGTCTGGTGAAGTTCTCAGTAACATTAGAGACCTGCAACTTGGGGCCTCTGGACTCATAAAATCCTGACTAACTTATTTCTTTGCAATAAGAATATTTTAAAAAATAATATTCGAAGATTTTTTAGATATTTTTAATTACAGAAAGGAATGCGATTGACAATAATCACTATTAAATATATGTATCATGTTTCCAGTATTGCTATAAAATACTCTACATCTAGATAGCACATATATACAGATTGACCTAACTTTCATAGCAGTTTTTTGTATTTCTGTATTTTTTGTAAATATTTTATAAGAAGTGGTCTCAAACGTTGATACGGTATTTCCTCACCACACTCCCCACATATTAATATATAAACTTAGTAGCATATAAATTGTGACAAATTTCAAGCAGTTGTTAAGTGTGGCTTGTTCCTTGCACAGTTATATGGAACCTGGAATTAATCCGTTTTCCAGGCCACCCTAGAACATCATTTAACATTTTCAACGCACTTCCCCTGTACTGACCTCTGGATCACAGGCCTGTGGTTTTCAGTGCCGAACATTTTTCTCCTGGTTATTCAATTTTGTTGATTGCCCATCCTCTGGAAACTCTCCTAGTTCCTCTATCCCCCAAAGCCAGTCATAATGTGATTCAATAACCTTATTTAAAACTACTCACAGTACCCTGAAATACAATTTCAATCTTTATTTCATTATGCTTTATTTTAATTATTTCATATTCTTCCTTCATGGCTTCCTAGATAAATGCGTTATTTCAAACTTATGTTATTGTCACATTAACTTAGTAGAGGCCAACAAAATTTTCATTCCTTTTCAATAACCTTTCATACTTTAACATCAATTTTTGGTACCAATAATTCTATTGTAAAGTGCCTCCAGAGAAAATAATCAGTTCACAAGAAAGTGGAGTGCTTAGGTATGTGGTGATGCCATAGTTTCAGTACCTATCTCACCGAAGGGCTTTATTATATCTTTATTTTAGTCACACAGAAAGCTGTTATGAGATCTGTTTGATGACCCGCATAATAAAATTAAAAACACATAATCCCATTTGGTATACACTATACATGTAATAAGCATGCAGCTACACTTGGCAAGGGAACATGTTAACAGTTTTTCCTTTCAAACTCTGTCCAAAATTGCATTAAAGCATTCTAAGTTTCGATAACACAACCCCAAATATAACTAAATGAAAGAAATACCAGTGAAAATGGATAGACAAATTAAGATTATATATTAATATATGATGTCTTGCCTATCTAAATTAATAGAAGTTTTTTGTTATCTGTATTACCTATTCTGTTTATGAGGATTTTAAACCAGGTACACGTATAATGTATTATGAACTATTTGTAGGAGTATAAAGATGTGTGTGTAGGGAGGATGTGAATAAGTTGGGGGATAGAAATGGGTACAGGAAGTGCTGTGGCATCTTCTCTGGTGGTCAGTGTAGGACCAGAGTGGTGTCTGTGACCCAGAAATGCTGAAATCATAGGGTTGGAGTCAAGGCCTCGCTCTTGTCTTGAGGGTGACAGAATGCCAGCTGAGAGTCTCCATGGGACGGCCAGACAATGCGAAGCCCACGTGGTAGTGGCAAAAGAGAAAAGCCCACCTGGAGAGCAAAAGAGAAAAGTAAAACACATACACAAAATTCACAATTAATTTGAGGAATTTATATCTACACATGAATTTACTCAGTATTCTATTTGAAATACTTGAATTAGCATTAAATGAATTTCTAAGAATGTAGAAATTTTATGCTAAAAATACCATGAAGATACACAAATTGAGTTTTATGCTTTTTGAGGAACAGTGAAAACACATTATAACTTCAACTGAAATGAGATAACATGCTAATATATTTTGACATACAGTATTTTTTAAAGATGCACAAGGAAGACATATCAATATCACTATAATGGCCATCTTCCAATTGTAAAACATTGGATAATTTTTATTCTCTTTTAAAATTTTGTCTGGAGTTTCTTAGTCTCTGGTTTGTGCTTTTTTGGAAGTTGTGTGTACATTTTGTTACTGTAAACATACTAGGTGAAGAAAATTTGAAAAAGAGACAATAGGAAGACAATAATAATAGAATGTTGACCATTCTTGTTAACTAATAAAATTGTATTTTATAACACATTAAAAGACATAGTCATTTTTATTGTCACTTGAGTTTCTACCTCTATGAATTGCTATAACTGTTCTCTAAAAGTGACTGCAGAAATAAACTGCCATTTATCCAGACTTTAGATCTCATTTGAATCCTAACTCCACAAAAAGTTGTGACTTCACTCCATCACTTCAATAATGAACTGAGAACATGAAAACACAAGATTGATGTGTTTGTTTAAAGAGAACTAATATGTCACGCTTGGCTAACGCTGCTCACCCTCATCAGCGATAAAGAGAAGAGATGCCAGTAATGAGGTGTCTACGCACATGCCCCAGTGATGGAAAGTGACGGGAGAAGCACAACGCTGTTGTTCTCCTCAGATTCAATCTTCAGAGCCATGTTGCTTGGGACAAGTCATCTTTCAATCATGTATAGAGCGACTGAGCAGCTTGATACTTGAATGGAGGGCCTAGCTCCAAATTCAATTCTGCCACTTCCGGTCCAAGTAACTGAAAGAAGACAAAGACAACCCAAAAGGGAGAGGAAAGGATGGAAGAAATGACAGACGAATGCATGGACAGAGGAAGGAAAGAAGAGAATAGCTGTGAGTCTGGGCTACAGAAGAAAATGCTAAAACAGTCTGGCAACCCTGTTTACTTTCAGATCCTGTTTTTTGCTCTTGAGTTACCTACACTTTTTAAACTGGAATTTAGTTAAATATGTGTGTTGACCTTCCTGTAGATAATCTGTGTGTTGTGTTCCCATAAAACTTTTGTTGGAGCACACTTTTTCCTTCCTGATGTCAACCTCAAACTTTTAGACATTGATCTTAAAACTATTCCTAGCTTTTCAATCTATCAGACTTGGCTTTTCTGAATTACAATGAATTTAGGATACTCATGGATACATTACAAAACTGAAATATTTATGCTCGTTTTCATTTTATTCCCACAATATCTTTCCTATTTATGAAACCTTTTGAAAATATCCAATCCTTACTGAGACACAATTATTTATCCATTAGTTCATGTGTGCCACTTTCTAACCATCTAATCAGAGATCACTAGTTTAGATAAAGTGTACGATATTGTAGTGCTAGAGTAGGATCGGTTATTCGAGATGTGCTTCCTAGCCTCAGTGTCTTTCTTAGTTTTTTCTAGCTTGGTAAGTTTGAATGAACAATTCAAACCTACGACTCTCTGTATGACCGGTGACCAGGGGACTTTAGTCACGGGCAGGGTCACGGGACTATGTATTTATCACCCCTATACTGAGTGAAGAGCTCGTCAGTCCTTCTGTGTCCTTTCTGAAGGTTACTGATGAGGCGCAGATACTCATCCAGGATCAGGGTTCACACCTCCTTCCGCATACACAATGGGAGGCGGCCCTCGCGTCCACTCGCGTCATTCATCGCTTTCCCACCACCTCTCCTTTATTAATTCCCGAGTTGCTCCGTTCACTTTTATTGCTGTTACAACTAAACCTTGCTCATCCACCACCACAGGTGATTTATTTCGTAGTTTTACTCATACATGCCTTCAAATGTTTGCAGAAACACCCCAGTGATTTATATCAGCTAAGTATGTCAGAGCTCTGCCTCCCTCCTCGCTGCTGGAATGCACATTACTAAAATCCAAAGAGTAGAGTGATCGTTTTCAAATGAATCATTTTTATGGGCCTTGTTACTTGTTTTTAAGCAGAAGAGGAGGAAAAAAAAAAAAAACTTACCTAAATTTTCTAAGTCATGAACCTGTCTTTTCTTTCCTTAGTCATGCAACACAGTAGAATAAGTGTATGTCTAAAAGGACAACGAGCAAAGCTGTTATCTCAGCACGTTACCACCAGCACTCCCGGCAGGTATCCAGTGCTTGCTGTAAAGGGAAAAAGAAAAACTTCAGATTACTCACCGGAAGTTCCTTATTAATACATGCATATTCTCTTACCGCAGCGGTAATGATCTAGGATATTATATTTACTGCGAGAAAAATAAAAAATGCTCTAGAGCAATAACCTTAGACAATACAATAAAACATAACGAAAGCCTGTTTAACCATCAATTTGAGCCGGAACATAGCGGGTATTGTACATTTTTCGTACAATTGAAACAAGGCATCATATGGTACATTCTCTGCGATATCATAACCTTTCTTTTAAGGCTTTTCCAATGGAATTCAAGTAGATTTCAAGACAAGGTTTCCAAGTTTAATAAAGGACTGAAATATAAAGTTAGCTTAAAAGATAAAAGAGGAGTTCAAATTTTTAATTTTGGAGTCAAACATTAAAGAATTTATAGCAACACAGGCTTAAATATCACTCTACAGTTTTGAGATTTATATCATTTGCTTGTAACAGGCACTTTTATATTTATGAACTTAATACTGACTTAATGAACCTTTCTAAGTGTTGTACTCTCTGCTCAGTAGTTGTTTTAGTTATGTCAAGATAACAGAAATCCTACAAAGAAAATGTCATTTTTTAAAAATAAATGATTTATAGAAGTTATTTAATACTTCCGATGTTCACACAGTTAGCAAATAGTCCAATTAGAACTTGAAAGCATCCAATCTACCAGCATAACATCACATGTGTGTGTGTGTGTGTGTGTGTGTGTGTGTGTGTGGTAGTACAGATAGAACTCCAACCTTTTTTCTATTCTTTGTGAGATGGGTCTCACTAAGTGTTCCTGTTTCTCAGGCTGCATTCAATTGTGGTTTTCCTGTTTCATCCTCCCAAAGCACTGGGTTTACAAGAGTGCTTTGTTACTCTTAGCTCCACCACTATATTACTTCTCATTATTTTATGATCAGGTAAACGTCTGCATAACTCACTATTATATTTTAAAAATAGCAAAATGTCTATCAGAAGTTTAACTCTGTAGTAATCACAGACACAATATTCTGGATCCACAGAGCTCTTGTAACAAATGATTTTGACAAGAGCTTCATCTCTCCAAGCTGAGAAGCTAGCATCATCTCTAGCCTCTTACTATGGTGGAAATGGACCCTCATTTACAGTGCCCCCACACAGGCCTACATCAAATCTCCTTCAAAAATCTCTGATAAAAATTATAAAAGCATGATGGTATAACAGACTTCCAAACACACTTAAACCTTAACCATGATAATAACAAAGGATGTACCACACCCTAGGGACACTGTAGACAGCATAAGTATGTCATCATAGTGGACACTAATCCCACAGGAAGGGTGGTGTGGGAGGACAGACTTGAGCGGTTAGGCAAACTATGCTGCTGTCACTATTTTGTTTCTGAAGGTTGATAAATGCCTGTGAGAAAAAGCCATCCATACACATCTCATTCCTTCTCTTTGTCCCATTGAAGACACTGTTAAATATGACAGAAATTATATGAAGTTCTTAATATGCAACTGGAACATAGGAATGATACATATAGGTCCCCATGAATTGTAGGAAGTTATATACATTTGTAATAGCGATGATAGGGTCATATATGCATATTATTATAATTACATTTATTATATGTAAATAGCCAGACATACTTCTGTGGATCAGATGTGCAGTTATTGTTAGGACGGTTACCAAGAGCATGATTCTAATGCCCACAATTTACTGTTAATATTTTAATTATGAAATGATTTTGCAAAATTAGATTTGGAAGTAGTGGTTGAGAAATAGCTAGAAACAAATGTGCCTTTACAGCAGAGAATGCTCGCATTTTTTTGTCATATTTAAGAAGAGAATATTGCACTTTACTGAGATATCAAATTCTTTCAGAAACATGAAAGATACTGTTTTGCAATAATTGAGTTGGTAATTTGGACATCTTCTTTATGACACACTGACATTCTAGGTTGCATTATTGACCCTTATCTCACTGTATTTTAAAGGAATTCACTTGGTAAAAAAGCTTGTTGGTGCTACTTACTGATTGTACCATTTCCTAGTTCTACTCTCAGGGTAAGAGTAATTTATTTTCTGATAGTTGTAGGAGTTTGAAATCTGGAAGCCCTAGGAAAGAGATTTTATGTGTTCCTCCCAGCAGCTTTTTCTTGGATTTCTTGGCCATGACCACATCATCTTATCATTTTCTCTAACTTATCACATTTCCCATAGAAAGCTTCCCATGTGCCTCTTAAGGACGCATGTCATTGACTGAAGGACCTCCCATTAATCACACCTGAGAAAACTCTCCCAGTGAGACATCAACAGGTTCCTCAGCTTTGATGTTGACAAATATGTTCATGGATTACTCTTCTAGACACTCTGGTGACAGACTTCTTGAGGGCAGAGGCTGATGGGGCACCGTACACACAGGCTGGATAACCCTCAAGAAAGAAGACTTGTAACAAAAAAGTAAGGAAACAAATTTTATATATATGGGGGGGTGGTAGGGTGGGTGGGGCTATGGGAAAAAATGAGAATTAAGTTGTGTCTTATACTGGTACAAATCCCCATTATGGAGTGCAATCATGATGTGTATATTTAATGTACCAATAAAGATAATTTAAAAAAAAAAAAAGAAGACTTGACAGTTCCTGTTTCAATAAGTTAAAAAAATTGAATGCATAGTTCTGTTTGGTTGAGTGTTCTGTCCCTCAAATCCTATATTGATGAGGGATATTCCACTTCTCTTGTTAAAAATGGTTCAAAGTCCTTTAACAATTGACCTTTAAAATTCAAACCTTTGGATGATAGAATGAAGTTTAGAAGAAACAGTAAAAAAATAATTTAGCACTCTTTCTTCCTGATTAGTTTTTTTAAAAATAAAAGGTAACTTACCCTTTATTTAATTAAACTTTGTTTTCAGTGATACTCTCGTTTCTTCAGTTTGTGAAGATTTTGAATTAATCTAATTTTTTCTAGTGGCAATCAGATCAATTGCCAATTTGATGGAGATATATAATAAGGGTACACGCAGTTATAGGCCCTTTTGAAAATAAAGTTCACTGTGTATTTTGACCCGTTTGTTGCAATACCCTTGACTCTTCACTGAAAAATATTCCATAATTGAACGTGTGCAGTTAAACTATTCAAAATATCCTATACTCTTAGTCAAACCATAATGAATTTTGTTACCAGTAGACATTTATAACTTCAAGAAAAGTCGACCAGAAATGTGAGTGCAATATTCCTAATATTTTTTTTTCCTAAGAAGGAAAATTGTACATCTATTTCAAAACCACAAGAATCTATGTATTTAAGGGAGTAAGGGGCACATCTATCTATCTATCTGTCTATCTATCATCTATCTAATATATATATATATATATGCATATATATGCATATATAATATATATTTTAGATATAATGAAATAAATCAGACTCAGTGTCTACTACTGCGATTAATTACTGTTATTAAATTAAGAAATGGACAGACTAGCTGTTATCATATTATCTCAGGAAAAGGTAGATTTTTTATTTTAAAATTTAAACAAGAGACTGTGACTCAAGAGGTACAAAAATTTCATTCTATTTTATATATTTAGACTCAGCCAAGGCACATACTTTTTCAAACCATAATGCACACCATTTCCAGTTCAATTTATTTTCAACTTCCTATAGTCACTGAGAACAAGGACAGCAGAAATATATCCTCATAAAGTATTTATTATTTCTAAAGACTTCATTCAAATGCAAAGGAAAAATAAAAGATGACATACTGGCCTCAGGTATTCAATCTTGAGAAGTCAGAAAAGTAAAATATAGTATACTGTAAAAATAAAGTATTCATTAAGCAAAATGGCCAGGTGCTTTTAAACGTAATGAACTCACTGGTTTTTATTGGAAATATGTGGATATTCAGTTCAGTTTTCAATTTGATGCCTGATTCCTTTTCTCACTTCCTATTTGATAAAAGACCTCTTCATAGTAGAGTCAACGGTCTGTTTCTTTGTTTTTAGGTGCTAAGGATCAAACTTAAGGCCTGGCACATATTAAATAAATTTTCCATTAATGAACTACATTTCAAGCCTTAAAATTTTCTTTGATGGTATCTGAAAGGTTGATTTAAGAATTCTAGCATTATAAATATAGACATGCATATCAAGCCTGCAGGGTGAGGCCCGTTTATTTAGAACACTATGATTTTCTGGAATTAACTATAATAGTACATAGTAAATTTTGAACAAGGTGTTTATTTAGTGGTATTAGGACAAATGGAAGTAACAACAGTGTAACAGTGATGAAAGTGTAACTTAATTAAGAAACTGAAGTCAATGACTTTACTGCTAAAATACTTCTCTATCTGCAACAACAGTTCCCACATGATGATGGAGATCGCAGGAGTGTGCCTTTTTACTTTGCTTAGTTAAAAGATTAAATTTGACTGAATTACTTCATCTGAAGAATAATTTAGATAACAATTTAATTAAAATAAGATTTAGTTTCTATTTCAAAGAAGACAGTTTTCAAAATAATCTATGTCTTTTTATTTATACATATACACATAAATCCACTTTCAAACAGTCATTGTGATTTTTCCGTAACTTTTTAAATAGACATGAATTCAGAGTAAAGACCTGCCATCTACTCCCATTTAGACCCATAACTATGTAAGGTATCTTCAGTAAGTCTTTTTTATTTTTAATTTCCTATACTTGGAACTGAACTCAGGACCCTTATATTAAAATAAATCTGAGCACATTTTTTATTTCCTATTTCAAAACAGAGTCTCACTACACCTTTGAGCTGCTGAAGCTGAGCTCTGACCTCCATTCTCCTTGTTTAAATTTCTAAGAATATTGGAATTATAGGTATGCACCACCACACCCAGTTGAGTAAATCCTATTCTAAGGATTGGATTTAAAATCAAGGTCTTTTGAATAAATTGATATTCCCTTAATGGAATTTGGGTCAAAGTACTTCTCAAACTTTAAAGAAAATTTACTCAGGTTGGTTCCTAACAGTGTTTGGTTTCTCTGGAGTAAGACAAGTCCACATGTACATCAATATGCTTAAACATATTTTATAGTGATGGAATTAATACTTTTTAAATTGACTATTGAAAAATGGGCTAATGAAGAAATTTAAATTCCGAAAGAACACAAGACTTCATTGTTATTAGTGACATCAGTGAGATAAATCTAGGGTGCTTTGACTTCTTAAGCAAATGTGTTGAAATATTAATCGCAGCCTTTGCCTCACAAAGCCTCCTAAAATCACTATATTACCTACCAAAGATGCTCCTATCTATTTGCATGGGACATCTTTTAATTCTGTCCTAGAAAAACTGATATCAAAATACATTCATTATTAATGTATTTTCTGAAAGTGATCATTTGATTGACAATTTTAGAAATCAAATCAGTTGCATTTCAATCCAATGTATTTTTTCATCATTTCACTCTAAACATTTTTGTTGTAATTGACATTTTCTAGAAAGAGCAGAAAATGGATTAGCATTTCCTTTTAACTATGACTTGATTGTGAGATTAAGCAAGTTTCATATCTTTGAAGTTTGTCACAATCAACCTGCAGTTTCTCCAGGGGAAATTAATTAAGATTATTCCATATATTCAGTGATACCTAGTATCTTTAAGAAACATATTATTTTATTTACTAAAGATGGAAGAATTTGACATGACCTTTAATAGCAGTGAAAAATGAGTCTTTGTCTTCATGTTTATTCCTATCCCAGGAGTTAGTTTTCTCTTAGATTTATATCTAAAAGAAAGATATTAAAATTAGTGGTAGACTACATGCAGAAACTCAGTGCATGCAGTTGAGATCTGTGTGCCTTTTTCACTCCAAGGGTAGTTGCTTTCTTCCTTGAATCAAGAAATATACCAAATATTGCTGCAGACTCTGTATACATAGAAGAAAATGTGTTTGTCCATGTTATGTTACATGGTGGACATGCAACTCCATGACCGTTTTAATAAAAGGGAGTATTGTTTTGCCATAGAGAATGATAAATTGGAGTCATTTATACTCAAATGGATGTACCCTGAAGACATATTCCTAAGCGAAATAAATAGGTCACAGATGTGTAAATACTGCATCTTTTCTCTGGTATGAGAAACGGAAGGTGTAAATGAATTCTAAAATGTATGATAGGTGTTGTGAAATAGAAAATGTTCAACGATAAAGGGTGGGTAGGGGTAAGTAAAGAAGGGACAAAATATTGATGGTAAAAAAGGAAACAAAACTTGTTTGTAGGGGGTAGGGGTGTAGGGAGGGCAAGGGAATGAGAAAAAATGAGAATTAAGTTGTGTCGTGTACTGATACAAATTCTCAGTGTCAATTGTGATCATAATGTATATATAAAATGTACCTATAAAATCAATTTTTTTTAAATCTAACTTTCTTTCAAAAAGAAGAATGAGAATGATGACTCTGTTCCATGGGAGACACATTCCAGAAATCGACAATGAGGAAATAGTTTCCCTAGAATTCAACATAATTTAAATTAATAATCAAAAATTAAATAGATATTTATTTCTTCATGTCTATATACAATTCTCATACAGTTCAAAAAAGAATCCATTTTCTTAAAAGGAGATAGATTCTCTAATAATTGTCCAAATATTTCAGGTCAGAGTTACTTTCCGGACTGTGTAAACTAATTGAAGATTACTCAAACAAAATATCTCCTGAATATAGATTATTTTATTCGGATTTGCTACTATCAAGTTGAGAACAAAAATACTAAGACATGCACATAAATAAAGTGTACTTTAAGATTACCTATTTTTTAGGCTAACGTTTGCTCAGAAAAATAGAGCTAAATCCATAAATATGTAATAAGTGATTCCTACCCATAAGAACAGAACAACACGGTATACATGCTTTCCCAGATTTATCTCTGATAAGGAAGCAGGGTCTATGTTCATTTCCATTTCATCATTGATACATGTGGTAGGCAACTAGTTCAGGACCTTTTGAGTCTGTCTTGTTGTGAAGATCAAACTCAAAATTTCGGCACTGGAGTCAGGAATATTAATACCTAGGCTTCTTGATAGAGAAGATTGACTTACTGCAGAGCCTTTCACTAAGCTCTGTGTTAGGTACTTTTCTCTCATTGCTGAGACAAAAATACCTGACACCCACAGTTAGAGGAGAAGGGTTTATTTGGCTTATAGTTCATAAAGACTTCAAGCCATAGCTAGCTGGCTGCAAGGCTGGTGGCAAACAGGCCTCACATAGGAGAAATAATATGGCATACTGACGGCAGCAAAAGTAATGAGAGGCAGCTTATGGCTCGCACACCATAGCAACAAGGGAGATAGTTCTCTGCATCTTTCTGCCTCCTTGATCCCACCCAACTACAAGAATTAAGGTGGTACTAAGCCTCTCATTCACCTGTAGTGACTAAGTGATTACACCTTCTTAATTCCAGCACCACATATTCCAGATTCAGATACCTGTGACTGAACGCAGTGTTAGGGGTACATCCAGATCCAAAGTATTATATTCTGCCCTGAGACCACAAAGACTCATGCAAGAAAGCATTTAGTCTCTCTCTAAGCGTTGCCAAAGTGCTTATAGTTTCAGCATTGTTGCAAAGTCCAAGTCCAAAGTCTCCTTCAACATTTAAGACAAACTCTTAACTTCAGGTCCCTATCAAAATGCAAAGAAAGTCAAACACTTCCAATATTCAATGTCACAAGATATACATTTCCATTCGAAAAGGTACAAACAGGATACAAAAGAATAGGATGAAAGCAAGTCCAAATTCTAGCAGGGTCAAGAAAAGTCCAGTAGTTCCATGCGTAGCATCTGAAGCAGTTTGTAGCAGTTGCGAATTCCAAGAGGTTGGGGTGGCTCTACCCCTACCGCACTTCCAATTGTTGTAGCTCCCATGACTTCTCTCTTAGGCCAGCTCTGCTTGTTCTTAGCAGTTTTTCTCAGGTCATCCATGTCCCCGGCTATTCCAAACTTTTGGGGTTTCCACCGTACCTTTGGTTTCACCCACACAGCATCACACATTGCCTCTCAGGATGCATCACCTGGCCTACCAAGCCTTCGGAAATCTGGGTGGAAGCCTTCCTCTCCTTACATCTTCTCCATTCTTCATGTGCCTAAAACCAGTGCCACATGGATGATACCCAGGTCCAATGCCAATTGGAGCAGTAGTAGCGAGTCTTTCCTCTCTCTCTTAGCTTTAGAGATCCAACGCCTATCAGGCAAATCTTGAGGAAAAACTTCTTTAAGGTGCCACCATTTTGGAACAACTTCCTTAGGATGTTTCCATTCTGGAATATGGTGATGCTGCCGCCATTTTGAAACATGGTGCGCTGGGGCTTTTTTCTCAAAGCAAAATGTTTTATCTTTACAGCTCTCAGACTGCAGAGTCCTGTCATTTCTTGTGATGATCTCAAGCCCTGTTTTCTATTCTCCTGTTGTCTCCCAGCAATTAAAATCTCCTCTGCTCCATCTTTGCAGTTCACAGCTTTACTGGAGCTTCCTTCTGGCCAAATTCAAAATATTTGAAACATTCCGCAGGGCTCTCTGTTCTTGATTCTCAACACAGATCAAGCTACAAGCCTCTAAGAGTAGCTATGCCTCTACCTCACTATTCCAATGCCTTGAAATTTCTTCTGCAAAGTTAATTAGTCCATAGCCCCTAATCTTCAGGCTCAAGCATAGTCTGTGAACATGAACAAAATGCAGACAGACTTTCTGCTAAGCAATAACACACATCACCTGGAGTCCAAGAGCCAGTGCAGTCCTTTGTCCCAGAAGATCCTTCCTCATCTGGTCTTTCTAAAGCTTTCTGGTCTGCTGAGCTCTGACCAGAATCTTCCATACAAATAGTGTAAGGCATGCCAGCTCTGCTTATATAAGCTCTGGCTTTTAGAGCCAATGTCTCTGAATCTTTCCTAACTATTTCCCTTCCCACAAGCCAATTCCAAAGGCTTTGGAATGACATGGTCAGGTAATGTCACAGCAATGATTCCTCTCTTTGGTACCAAATTTCTAGGTTAGTTTTTTTCTCTTGTTGCTGAGACAACATGCTGACACCCAAAATTAGAGGAGAAGGAGCTTACAGTTCATAGAGGTTTCAGTCAAGGCAGGGATGGCAAATAAGCATTGCATGGGAGATACAACATGGCACAATCTAGGCAGAAGAGGTAAGGAGAGGTAGTTTATAGTGCCCGCAGCATAGCAACAAGGGAGAGAGAGCTCTCTGCATCTTTCTGCCTCTTTTATCCCTCCCGGCCTATGGGATTAGGGCGGTGCTAAAATTCTCACTCGAGTACCATAGATTAGCAATCACACAGCCTTAATTCCAGCCTCATTTCATATTCCAGATTCACCTAGCTCTGACTGAATGAGGCTGTCAGGGACATTGACAGGAAAATCACAACACACTCCAAGATGACTTCATCTACATCTTCTTTGCTTGTCTTATTTTTGTTATCTATCACAAAAATGTAAATACAAAGATGATGTATCATGTGTTTTATCATAAGATAAGAAGACAAATCAAATAATCTTTTAAATTTTTTTTAAAAACAATGGATACTTGCTTATCTGCTTCAACAATAGTGTCCACAATTTTAACTCAGTATATGATACAGAATTATTTGTAGTAGCTGAAAAGTAGCACAATGGGCCTTGACTTGTAAATATTTTGGTATTTTAACATTGCAATCTGTAAATAGTTAAAATCATAACTACTTTATATTGTAGTAACAATCATTAAAAAGACAAAGTTCCATTTAAAAATTAATATAGAAATGGAAAAAGAATTTTTTCTAATACTGAATTGTGTCATTTACTTTTATACTTCGGTTTTTCACCAATTTACAATTGGTATCAAATTTATATCAATTTTGAACTAATTTACATTAATTATTCTGTTTTATTCAAATATCTGTCTTCTTCTTTTATGCTAATTTCTTTTCTCTCTTTACTCTGACTGTAATCCATAGAAAACCATTCCATAGATGTATCTCGGCGATGCACATTTTGATGAGTAACTTTTATTAGTAAATTTCTTTTCCAAAAAAATTATTGTTGGTGTTTAAGAATAATCCCCTATTAAATAATTCAGTGTGATATGCACCTTGTAGTCATATTATAGTCCTGTCCAAAATTACATAAAATTCACTTGGTAAGATTAAAAAAAAAATTATCTACAAATCATCTCAGGAATCAAAAGATATATTCATGTAAAAAAAAAGATGTAAGTAGTAGCAAGCAACACTATGAGAATTACAGAAATACTATTTTGCAATTAAGTATTAAATAAGAATACAATATGCACAAGAAATTAGTGAAGTTTAGTATTTGGTTGTACAGGTGTCAAGATGAAATAGAAACCTGTTTTTAACCTCCATGGATCACAAAAAAATGAAACCTCAGTAGAGCACATGCATGGCGTACTTCCTCGTGCCACAACTCTGGCCAAGGATATTAATGTGTCATGGGCTGGGGATGTAGCACAGTGACGCAGCACCTGCCTGGGAAGCTCAGTGTCCCGAATTTGATCCTGGAAAGAAAGAGAAAGAGACAAAAGGAAGGAAGGACAAAATTAATGTTTCCCGAGTCTGAGTGGTCATCCTCTGATCAAACAGAAAATTTTCACTTATTGAGGCAAGCACAAATAAGAAGAAGAGACAAATTTCAATTTCAACTTATGATGTTTGGCAATGTTTTTAATTTATGTTTCCCAGTGAGGAAATTTATCCCACTGTAACTCATAGATACTAGGCAAGTGCTCTGTCACTGAGTTACATCACCAACACCTTTTCATGTATCTTGATAAAATCTTGAGAAGTGAGATTTGACAGATTCACTATACAATTCCTAAAATTTTTATTGGCTCTAAAACTGCAATGATTCAATAGAATTATAGTATTTTTAACAAAATAAAACATAAAAATAGACTAATTACAAAACATAAATACATCAGTTAGTGTGTACAATATAAATACATGGAATTTAATGCATGTACACATATTTATTTAAAGTTCATTTTTGTATAAATTGAAATCAGTTAAGATCATCAATGTCATTTATAAACATCCAAACTAACATTAAATTAAAATGCTAATCTTTGTTTTTAATTGCTCAGATAAAATTATATTTGTTATATAACCTAAAGTACTTCATAATGATACATCATCTCACTAACTTTTATATGAATAAAGAGTAACATACTTAATAAGACTCTTATTTATCTCCAGGAGATATATGACTTCCCTAACTTGAATTGTTTCACTCTGAAAAATGAATCAAATTGCAGAGGAAAAAAAACTATACAAGGATCTACCAAGTGGCCATTCTGTGTTACTTAAAAACATATTGTAACTTTTAACTTTTACATCCCTGTGTCATTTACCAATTCTAATCTCAGGGAAAGGCAGAAAATAATATTTAAGAGCCTAGTTTTCCACCATATTCTAATAAGTACTGAAAAAAGCATCAGTCTTAGGTAATGAGTTTTGGGGATTGCGAGCTCATAATAACTTATGAATTTATCTTGAGGAGTAGTTTCAGAGGTCAGCTTGTCCCTTTCAACTTATAATGAGACTAACAACTAAACTATCTAAATTGATGGTATCTTATCCTATTGTAAATGACCTTGAAACAAGATTATTCTATTTCTTTTTCAGGATAATCCAATATAATAAAAATCTAGTCATGGCTAGATACATAAATTTACCCTCTTTCAGCAATGATAGAGGTCATTGCTACACTGAAGGAAAAATGAAGCCAATCTTCAGTAGTGGTTGGTTTACTACTAAAGAAATCTGAAACTTTTTAAAGGTCAAAGAGATAGCATTTTTTTTTTACTAAAAATGTAAAATATAACCCAGCTAGAAGTGATTAAACCCTCCAGCATATTCCATCTGCCTTTCCTGTCACTTTCTTCAGCAAGTCCAGGAACAACATCCCAGGGCTACCTCTTCACAGTCTGTTCTCTGCAGGAATCAGCTCCACCTGCTCAGGACATGGAGCCTAAGACAGGATCATTAGCCATTTGACAGGTTGACAGTTTCAATTTAAAGGAAAATATCAACAACATTTAAAATCAATTTCGTATCCATTGCATAGAAACCTCTTCCCCCTTCATCATTTTCTAGCATATCTCATCTCCTAGGTGTAAAGCATGCAGGAATCAGTGGAGTTTGTAGTAGGGTTTTTTTTCTTTCTTTCACTTTTTCTGTCTAATTAGTAGGCATGTTCAAGTCCTTCTGATTCAGGCTTATTTCCTTAACGTAGTATGCATAATTGTTATGACTACGCACACTCTCTAGAATCAGTGTTCAAGCATTGAACAGACTCACAAAGAGGTTTGTGAACTAATTCATTAATCAAACAAATGAGTGCGTGAAGTATTTTATCCATCCTTGCAAACAGATAATTCAGCCTGCTTTCTAAGTCATTAGTCTCGCATTCTTTAAATTTATAATCCAAACTACTGACAAAGCAGCCCTCTATCCTCCCTCTCTTCCGTTAGACACAAATCAAGGAAGAAACTACGAAATCAATCACACCTAAAAAGTAGTTCAGCATAGAAATAAACAGAAAGCCACATATGTACTCATGTATGTTCATGAGTAAACGTTTGTGCATTATTTACTTAGGCTTTGGTGTTCGTGTACATGTGCAGAAACTAGATATCTACAGATCTCTCTATTTATGAATATAGGTACCTATAGCAGAATATGATGCTGAGGTTTTCATTTGTGCAGAGCAGCGTGTGCACAAACTTCCACACACTCGTTAGATTTCTTCCTTCGGAGACACAGAGTAATGACAGCGTCCACCGACCAGTGGTCTCTGAGGCCCTAGTTTCCAAGACCACAAATAAAAATTAAAGATGAAACAAAAAAAAAAAATTGAGTTGAATCAATTCTTGCTAGAATGGTAGGAGTGACAGTAACTATAGTGCATGCAATTTCCCGAGTTCTCAGTGGCTGAGATTCAAGAGGAGGTGCGATGTAGCCGAAGTGAGCAGTGGTTGGGCTGCCAACTGTGGCGTCCGTTGCCAGAGGCAGTTTCCATGGCGCTTTGCGAGACTCAGGTCCACTGAGAGACCAGAGGCGCTGCTTCCGACTGGGCTGCTTTCATGTCCGTTTTTTCCAAACTCTCACTAATTTTATGAGCTTTCTAATGTTCTTTAAAAAAACATTATTTTTTTTTCCTTTTCTTGAGTTTGTGGGTACATTTCAGATGTACATTATGATCACGTTCCTCATTGAGAATTTGTATCTGTATGTGATATATCTTGGTTCTTATTTTTTCCCATTCCCCTGGCCTTTCTTTAAACCCATCCACTTCCTTATACACATAAGTTTTCTTTCCATTTTTTTTTCCCTTCTTGTCTTCAATTTGTTTTCTTTCTCTTCTTAGATAAAGTGGCTTCTACATTGTGTGTGTGTGTGTGTGTGCGTGCATGTGTGTGTGTTAAATTTCAAATTCGACATGTTCATTGCTAGCAAATTGGCTCTGAATTTTATTAAGTAACAAAATACACTATCTTTGTGAGATACAGATTTTAAAAACCAAAGCTTTTCTAATAGATTTCTGCCTTCTCTGGGTCATCACTACAAAGTCCTGAGCAATCATCAATAAGGCGTGATTTCTGTCCTCAGCAAAGTTCTGCTGGGTTGGAAGCGAGATATGAAAGGAAGTAACGAGAAGCAGCCATGTGGAAGCCACTCTCGTCACAGAACACAGGAAGACCCTGGGAGAGTGATAAAAACATTCCATTAGTATTTTTGCTTTTTATTTTTGAGAGCCAAAGCTAATTTACATGCTCTGCAATTTAGAAATGCATAGGATATTTTTAATTAATGAAAAAGGGAATTTTAGAAGCAATAAATGTCTATTGTGATGATTTCTTGAAAGGACCACAGAACATGTGAGTATCAGATGTGTGTTTTTCTGTTCATGATCTCAGCCAGTATCTGTCATGGGCTGTGCTATGTCCATAGTGACAAGAAAAAGTTAGACTTCTTTATGATTTGTTTAAACCAATAACCTTAAGAAAATGCATCTACATTAAGATGCAGAATTTTAGAAGAACGAATATTAATAATTCAAAGAACTGATAAATGTACTTTTTATTGGAATGTACACATAATGACTTAAAAATTAAACACAATACCACAAAGGAGCAATTCTTTAAAACCAGGCTTTTCCTCTCACATAAAGATTTTATAGACCTACTTTCACTCCTTCCATTCATTTAGCATTTGTTGCCATCCCCAGCTGATTTCCAGATGCCTATGACAATGTTTCTGTATGTACACATTCAGCAAGATTGCTCTTCTTGTGCTTTGTCTTTTATGTTACTGAGGCAGAATCTGCATAGTGGAGAGCAAGAGATGTCCCATTCTGATGGATGAATCCCATCTGTGCAAAATGTAAACATTCCAAATGTGTCAATATGTAGGAACTGAATTTTAATGACAGACACACAAACAGAACAACAGGACTACCTGACTGGATTAAAAATTGCTAAGCTGGCTGGGGATTTAGTTGAGTGGTTCCAGCGCTTGCCTTGCAAGCATAAGGTCCCCAGTTCAGTACCTGGTAACCACATACAATACCAGGTATGGAGACTCATGCCCAACAGCAATCAGTATCAAATACTACAGTGCTGGGTGTGGTAGCTCATGCTTGCAATCCTAGCCCTCAGGAGGCAGAGGCAGGAGGATTGCTGAGTTCGAGGCTGAGTTCAGAACTGGTCTAAACTATAAAGTAAGGCCCTATCTTTTAAAAAAGAAAGAAAGAAAAATTTAAAAAAATATTGTTAACTTGTAAAATAGCATTTGCTGTTCTCAAATAATTGGTATTGATGTGGAAAATGAAGGTCAGGGTAATAGTCCATGATTAGTTGTGCAGGTCTTTTCTGTTACCCTCACCAGCTCAGTGCTATGAAAAGATTCAGTGAGTTAAACCTCAGAAGCCATTCTAATGGGATTTAGGCATTATTCTTAAATCATTATTAAAACTGAGATCGACCATAAGAGGAGGAAAGAAAGAGTAGAAATGATGCTGAACTAATCATACTCTTATACAAGTGTTTTTGGGAGACATTTTTAAGAAACTCATCTTATTGGATAGCCCTGTCCATTTTCTCTGCTTTGCTCCGAAAAGCTTAGGAATGTAGTTTCTTTTCTTTTCTTTATTTTCTGTTAATTTAAATTATGATGGTTATGTTAGAATTTCATTTTAATCCAAGACTGTGCAACGTGTTGTATTATCCCTATTTGTACTTCACAGAGATGCTATTATTCTTTTCATAAGGTTTAGATGTGTAAAATATAGGAGGAGAAGAGAAGAGAGAGACAGGGAATTACTCACTTTTCAGAGAAATCATTGCTGGACATTAAAATATGCAGTATGCCTGCTTGCTCCAATCCAGAAAAACAATACTGGATCCCTGTATAATACAAATCCAAAGAAACCACCAAAATAGTATCTAAAAAATTATAAAGGTATGTTATGTTTCAGGAGTTTTATTTGGTTGGTTTATGGCATGCATGAGCGAGTGTACGTGTGTGTGTGTGTGTGCTGGGAACGAACCAACGTATTTACATATACTATTCAAGCTCTTCACCACTGAGTAACAGCTTGAGGCTCCAAATTATCTTTTTCTTACAAACAATCGCTCAGTTAGAAATAGTTCAAGTACCTCATTAGCTATTGCCATATTATATTATTATAAAAACTCTGATTAGCAAAATTAAAGCAATGTATCCACTGTACAGAAAATGAGAATTGGTTCAAATCCATTCCTGTGTACCTGTCTAGGTGGAAAAAAATGTTCTTTCACTAGTTATAGTGAGAAAATCAAACAGATCTATTTCCAACTATAATGTGAATGATTTAAGACAGACTTATGGATTCTATTATCACTTTCAAATTCTAAAATGAAGTCAATAGCATAACACTAATAATGACTCATGTCTATATTTTGCTTTACTTCTATTATGTTATGCCTCAGATTACAGCTTTGGTGCCACTTCAATTGTGATGATCTCCATGCCACCTGGCACCGGTGTCAAGCATTGGAGCTTTGCATGTTAATTTTCTTGCAATGACACCTCGATTTTACAGCCATCATGAAGTCTCTCATTCAAATGATGTTTAGGTAAGAAGCAGAGCACGAGGCACATATTTTTCCATCAATAACTTTGATATTGCTGTTAACATACATGGAATCAGACTTACAGAGAATGAGTCAATATCAGGGTGAAGGGATCGTAAAGCTCCCAAAACATCATATCCAGAACCAGAGCCCAATGTAACAAGGATAAGCTAGAGATGGAAATAGTCATTTTTGGCACGTGGCTATCCACTCAGCAAGCTTTACTCTGCCTGTGCTGTGGCCAGAGACAAAGACTAAGTGTTTCAATTACATCCAGGTCAAATAACTTGATCTTTTTACTCAATGCACTTCATGCTCAGAAAAATAAAATTATATATCTATACATAGATATATAGATATGTGTGTATAATTTTTTTAAAGTGACAATGTTGTGATAATTTAAGGAACAATATAAATTTTTAAAATAAGGATGCCTAGCTGGGAATTTAGCTCAGTGGTTCTGGCACCTGTCTTGCAATCTCAAGGGTGTGGGTTTTATTCCTGGTAATCACATATAACAATACTGGGTGGGGTGACTCACGCTCACCAGCAATCAGTACCACATACCACAATGTTGGACATGGTAGCTCATGTCTATAATCCCAGTCAGTACTCACGAGGCAGAAGCAGGAGGATTGCTGTGAGTTTGAGGCTGAGCTCAGGGCCAGCCTGAACTACAAAGCAATACTCTGTCATAGTAATAATAACATTAATAATGATGATGATGATGATGATGATGATGATAATGATGATGATGAAGAAACCAAAATTACAGGGCTTTTTTTTTTGTCATCTTGTTGATTTTTTTAAACTTGCATAGTACTTTCAAGCATGCCCTGAATTTAACTTCCTCACAACATAAGCTCTCCTACGAAATGAATGTTCATCTATGATTAGTATTTCCACAGATACATAGATTGCTATCTTTCCTTGTCATATAGGTTTTTTTTAAATTATCTTTATTGGTACATTAAATTTAAATAAGTTTATCATTTCTTACCAATTAGTTTGCCCCAAATACTGACATACTCTGGTTTCACTCCATATGGACGCTGCCAATTGATCATCTCACTCAGGCCAGTAAAGCCCAGGAGTAGGCAGACTGCCCTTCAGTACTGGTGGGTCTGAAAACAAATTCTCACAAGTACAGTTGATTTTCTTTCAATCTCTGAAATTTGTGGAATTAATTCAAATTCTTAGAGTTTATGTTCAGGCCACTTTTAGAACAATGCTTTATGCATTTTTTAAATGCCTCACTGATTGAAACGTTTATCATTAAACATTTTTCCCCACATATTCTGCAGCTGTGCATTCACAATGTTTTGTTTAAGAGGAAAAAATGTTCTGGGAAATTAATTGATACCAACCAGAACTCGTTGGCCATGTTAAACACTTATCTTTCATTGTCTGTAAATCTCACTTAGTGAATAACTATTTCTATTAGCCTCAAACTCTGGCAATCCATCATGTGAATACCACATAAAATAAGCATTTTCTTATTATTCTGCAATATCTACTTGAAAATGAATGGGTACTAAATTTTGTTTTGCCTCAGAATTAAATGCTAATTGGCTGACTTTCTTGATGCAGATTCCAGACGAGGTTATCTTATGAATGGTCCAAAAGAGTTATCCCATCTTGATAATTACATTAAGAAACTCAGTTAATTGACCCTTGTTTTCTGTGTTGAATATGTGGAATATCCATGATGAACCACAGGGCTTATAAATATATTACTTAGGTTTTATAATTCTATTCAGAAGAATCTCATATTTATTCTACATATGAAATCATCTTGAATTTTTTTTATATTAAAAAGAAAGAAAAATGAGCACCATGCCATCTAGTCCTGATATCCCTCATGAGATTATATCTTTCTGACCCTAACACTGAATTTCTTTATGTTCTACTGGACATGATAAAACATAGCGATATGACAACCTGGTTATCATATAAAACTGTATACTTTTATATCTAGATTTCACTTTAGTTCAGCACAACCTTATACACAAGGAACTCATTCAAATAGACATTTAGAGAACTTAAAATCTAGCTGAGAAAACAAGAATATAGTTGCAATAGAACAAATGCAAAAATGTGACCAGAAATGAGCAAGCTCCTTGGCCGCACAAATACAAAAAAGTACTTCAACTGATAATATTATCAATGAGCCTTTGATTCACAGCTGAGAGAATCTCTAGGCAGAAAATGGACACAATGAATAGAGACTCACAAATGTGGAAGAGTAAAAAGCTCTGAGATCAAACAAGATATGGAAGAATGTGTCAGCTATGTGGAGGACAAAAATTGTATTAGCTCATCAGCTTCAAACTAATACAGATGGTAACTACAGTAGGGAACTTGTCAGTATTGGTATCAACTCTTCCTTCTCCCTCTTCTATCTGGCAAGAGTCCACCATTCATTTTCTTAGTCCTCTGGTGTAGATTTCTATTCTCAATATATAAGTAGCAGGAGGCACTGGCAGACAGCTTATCAGTTACTTATTATTGTGTAACAAATTACCCTGATATAATGTCTTACCTAGAAAATTGTATTATATTGTAGTTTTTATGAGCTGGAGATCTTGGACCAGTATGATGGGGTTCTCAGAAAGCTATACCTCTGAAACTTTCCTTTGTTCAAATCTTCAACATCATTAGCAATATGGCTGAGTAAGTCATGCCCCTTAAAATAACTGTCTTATTTTTATATATAGCATCTTAATTCTCACATGTAGTTCATTGCCAAATCTTATACCTGTTAATAACATATCTCTTTGTATTTACCTGTGAGTCATTATTTATTTACTTATAATAGGGAAATAGCTTTTCCTCTATGACACAGCACATTTGAAGGCTCTGGATAGATGCTGCTGTCTGTTTGTTCTATCACAAAATGCACACAGGGCTTTATTAGGAAGTGGAAAGATTTTGTTAATTGTGGCGCCAACTCGGGTAACAAACACCTTGGCAAACTGGTTTAGCACAGTGCTAGGTGTGCGTGGGTGACTGACTTACTCTAGCTGTAAAACCACCCTGAGTGTGAGTGGCACCAGCCTATAAGCTAGTAGCCTGGATTGAAAAACAAGAAAGAAGAAGGATGTTTTGCTTCCAATTCCTCCCAGAAGCTGCAGGCTTGGCCATTACCTTAGAATGTTCGCCTCCAGGCTTCCGGCGGCACAGACCTTTGGTTTCCCAACAAGGACTCACCTGGGAGTCCATAGCGAGCTCCAGGTCTTCCAGTGGACTGCATCTTCCAGTGTGCAGACACTCTTTGTCATTCTTCTGTACCTGACTATGCAGTCAGCCATTGTAAACTTACCTTGTAAATCATGTACATCTTGTACGTGTGTATGGATATTAAATCTGTTTTTGTAACAAATCTGTTTTGTAATACAGTTCTATACAGACAAAAGTATTTCTGAGTTTTGTGCTTTAGATGTAAGATTTACTTGCGATAGAGAGCAATTTGATGATGGGGCACACAGGCATTTCAAAGAATAGTGCCAGTGACAGCTCAGATTGTGACTAGATTGGATGTATTAACTCAGGTAATCATTTGAGTATCACAGAACAATCATTAGTGTTTCACTCTTAAAGACAATTCATTCTGTTCTGTAATTTCACCTCTGTTGCTTCCTTCCTTTAAAAACAATAAGAACAAATAGCCTTTTAAACTTTATGTATTATTTTATTGGCTACAGCTAATTTTGTATTTTAATCAGGAATAATAGTGATGGTATTAGCCACTTTGTGCTTATAATGTATTGCTATACTTTAAAAAGTATTAAAATATCCCAGCTTATATTTCTGCTACAGTTATTTTATGTATTACCTTAAAGTTCATTTTCTATAATTCATGTATTATACCTCATAGTTATTTGTGCAAATTCATTTAATTGATTTGATCAAAATAATTATAACCTCAATGATAAAAATGTTTGCATATTAAAATGAAATTTACAGCTTATGTGTTTATGAAATAATATTACAGTTACACAAGAAAATAGAAATTTTGGGGCTGGGGATTTAGCTCAGTGGTTCTGGCACCTGAAAGCACAAGGACCCGGGTTCGATTCTCGGTAACCCCATACAACACTGGGCATGGAGACTCACACCCAGGAGCAACCAGTACCACATACCACAGTGCCAGGTGTGGTGGCTTATGCCTGTAATCCTAGCACTCGGGAGGCAGAGGCAGGAGGATTGCTGTGATGTGAGTTTGAGGCTGAGCTCAGGACCAGCTTGAATTACAAAGTGAGACTCTGCCCGCCCCCCAAAAAGAAATTTTTACATCAGTTTTAGTGATATACATATATAATTATACTTTAAATTATCAATAATATCATTTTAAAAGTTTGTGTAAATTTAAAATTGTAAAGCAAAGTCATTTTTGTATAATATATTGTTATTCAATAACCTTGAATAATAGATCTTTTGGAAATCAAATCTATTGTTTTTAATGGTGATTAAACTAAAAGGGAAAGTAAACTAAAAGTACAGAATTTTTACTCATACAAGTAATTAAAGTTCTCTGATCAAGGGAAATTTTTAAGGTAAAAAAGATTCACTCTGTTCAAAATTTTCTGCCCAGCTTTCCCCCCAAACCCACGATTCTTTTCACTTAGCATACAAATAAATCTCTCTTATCTTTTGAAACAACCTTACCGGGGATCAGGCAGACCACAAGGGCAATGGGAGGGACTTCCGGGCATTGGTATTTTTTTAGTCAGCAAATAATTTTGAGTGCAATATAGATTGAGAGCTAGTCCTTGAGCAAACGGTGGATTGGAACTTGAAACTGCACCCCTCAGACATTTGTGATGACCAACATTTTGGTACGGGAAGATATTCATACTGTACAACTGTACATTATAATCAATACCGAAAATGATTCTTTCCCAGCCAATTAAGTATTTTTCACCACCACAGACTTTTGCATTCATTAGATTTCTAGAGGTAGGCAAAGAAAGTCAAATCCAAATGCATTAATGGTAGGCACAAATATATGCTAAATCCATTTGCTCAATGATAATCACTATTATATTTATTTCTGACAAACTACAGATGTCTGAAAGAAAGGAAGTTTAAAGAACTTTTTCATTGATTTATACATTGGTGTAAGGAGTGGTCATGAAATGAAGTCACTATTAGGTACTTGATTTTTATGATAACTGAGGCTAATTTATGCTTCAAATCTACATTTTAAAGCAGGTTATTGGGGATTTTTTGAGTTTGTGTAAAGCATATCTGATATAGTGTTTTCACTGAAATAATGCAAATAATCTCTACAAGTTCTGTCTTTCAGATATACATAACACACTCATGCACACATATTCACACCCCAATATGTCTATGGGAAATATTTCAAACTTTAGATAGCAATAATTTGTTTTTTTTGTTTTTTTTTGTTTTTTTATGAGTCATCATCCTATACCTACATAGCAACATATCTTAAACCCACAGTTTATTTACTCAACTAAAAATATGTGTTTTGCCTATCCATCTTTGCTGGTACATAAGGACCATTTTAATTTGTGCACTGCAGGCTGTAGAATGGATAAACACATGTATGTTGATGAGTGACTCCATTGGAGCTGTGAAATTTTCTTGTGTAAACAATACTGCAATGACCATCCTACTAAGTAATTCTTTAAGGTAAATCCTGAGGGGTAGAGTTGTTACATCTTAAAAGGCATGCACTTTTGGTGTTAAGAGATATGAGAATTGCTTCAGTTCATTTACTGTGTCAGCTTGAATAAGACATACCCAACTAATGAGACTGGTGTCGTCCTCAGTATGACTGAGTGGATATAGTGAAGACAGAAGCCTCACCCTGAGTGCAAGTGGTACCACCCAATAGGCTGCTGTTTGAGCAGAATAAATGGAAAAATGAAAGTAGCTAAACTTCTGTCTCTTAGAGGAGCTTCAGGTTTCACCATCGACTTGGTATGGTTTCATGGCTTCCAGCGCAGGGTCTTCAGCCTTCCAGTGCAGGGTCTTCAGCCTTCCAGCATGGACCTGTCAACTTCCTGAGGTGACTCACACAGGACTCTCCACTGAGCTCTGGGCCTTCCCCTGTTTCCTTTGGATCCCCAGCTTGCAGACCTCCCAACGTGACACAGCTTGTGACTGATCTTGTAAATCCTTATTCATCCTACACTACATCAATTTCTCCAGTGACCACTGACTGATATATAACTCTAGTATTTGTTTATTAGTCAGAAATAAATACTCACTTTAGTATTTTCCTTTAATCTTATTAGCATTTAGTTTTGTGCTTTCCTATTTTAATCTGTGAAATATTAGCATGTCATTTACAATTTTTATTTGTGAGATTCTATCAAAAGTTTATTAACCATTTCTATTACTTTTCCTGTGAATTTTTCACTTATATTCCCTATCTTTATTCTATCAGCCATAACTTTACTTTATAATTTAATGATTTTAATATTATGTATACTTCCTTCCATTGGTGTATTTTAACATCATTTAAATTTTTTAAAGTAAATCTTTCAATTTTCATATCACCATGATTATCATTTATATCCTATTATTTATATATCTTCTGTTAACCTAAAATTTTTTTTCATTATGTCTAATTTATACAAGGCCTTCTTTAACTTCCAAATTCGTTAGCATATTTTGGCTATTTGCCTTATTAAAATGGACATTTAAAATTATTCACTTTAAATTAATTTAAAATTGATTTTTCTACTGTGCAGTAAGTTAAAGCATGCAATCTATTCATATTTTCTCCATTTATCTGTGAAGTTGTATGAATCAGTAAAAAACTGAGTTTGGTTTTCGTGGTATAGTTCAATGTATTACTATTGGAAAGACAAGACTGAAAGTCATAGTCATGTGACCATGATCTAATATGTGAGGAATATAAATATAAATATGCTTCACACAAACTTGAAAAACCCCCAATAACCTGCTTTAAAATGTAGATTTGAAGCATAAATTAGCTTCAGTTATCATAAAAATCAAGTACCTAATAGTGACTTCATTTCATGACCACTCCTTACACCAACGTATAAATCAGTGAAAAAGTTCTTTAAACTTCCTTTCTTTCAGACATCTGTAGTTTGTCAGAAATAAATATAATAGTGATTATCATTGAGCAAATGGATTTAGCATTAATTTGTGCCTATCATTAATGCATTTGGATTTGACTTTCTTTGCCTACGTCTAGAAATCTAATGAATGCAAAAGTCTGTGGTAGTGAAAAGTATCTATATCCTGGGATTTTAGACAAAGAACTCATTTATAAATCATCATATGTTGTTTAAAATGCTGAAGAGCTTTTGCTTGCTTCAAATTTTGCAGCGATGAAGTTTTGGATGGTAGCTGAGGAGGTGATGAACATTTGCAACCCCAGTACTCCAGGAAGGCTGAGCCAGGAGGATTGTGAATTTGAGCCCAGCATGGGTAAGACAGTGACTTAAGTACACAGTGTCTCAGAATAAAGTATGAAAATGGACTGGGGCTGTCGCTTGTTGTGAAGGACTCGGTTTCAATCCCTGGAACAACAAATAAATGTTTTGGACTGAGGATAATGTTTGAAACACTTCTATATTTCTTTACCCTGGAAGCTGAGACAGAATGGAAGGTGCAAATATTTTCTTCTCTATGCTTTGTGCTTTCTTGTGGATACAACATATCCAGTGTTCTTTCAAAATGCTACTTGACAAGTGGAAGGGGAAAATAGTGTAAATTCTGACTTTGAAGTTCATCTCTGCCCTTCCTCACCACTCGATAAAGTACTTAGTTTATTCCATATGGAGTCATCCGTTTTGTTCCCTGTACTATAGATTCAGTCACTGTCTTCTTTATATTATATTACAGTGTTAACTCCATATCCAGCATTATAAAATACAGTAAGATTTCTTAAAAAGCTATTTTAAGGTTTTATTACATTTATAAAGTCGTCTTGATATTTTTAAAATATGAGTTATAATATTAGATTTTATGAAACATTTGTGTACTTGTTTCCTAGACATTAATACCATAAGCATTATCTTTGAATATATTAAAACACCTTAAATTTATGAAAAATGCAAAAGTAGCATTTTTTTGACCAACATCTAACCACAATTTAAATCAGATTTTTTCCTAAATGTTAACAACTATATTCTAGTTTACATGTTCAGGGTAAACAGCGGGGGCATTCATGCAGGGAGGTACAGGATGTAGAGTAGACTTACTGAAGATATAGTAAGGCCTAAAATTATAATATATAGTGAATTAATAAGATATCTGGCTTGGAGATCATTATAAAAGAACATATTTTGTGAAATTAGTAGGTAAAAAACTTAAGACAAATTTGCCAGCAAGTGATAATAATGACTACTCCTTCAGTATTTACTGAGTCGGGCCTATAACTTTCCATAAAAATCACTTAAACTCTCTAATTACCCAATGGAGAATAAATATAAATAATTCCTACTTTATTTCAATAAGAAAATGGAGGCTTGGGCCAGGGATTTAGCTCAGTGATTCCAGCGCCTGTCTTGCAGACTCAAGGACCCGGGTTCGATCCTCAGTTACCACATACAATACTGGGCGTGGAGACTCACGCCTAGCAGCAGTCAGCACCACATACCACAGTGCCTGGCGTGGTGGCTCACGCCTGTGATCCCAGCACTCGGGAGGCAGAGGCAAGAGGATTGCTGTGATGTGAGTTGGAAGCTGAGCTCAGGGCCAGCCTGAACTACAAAGTGAGACCCTGTTTCAAAAAAACATGAAAAAAAAAAAAAAAGAAAAGAAAATGGGAGCTTTATGAAATTAGCAAATTAGTAATTAGTAGATCTACTTTTAAATGTAGGTTACTAGTATGAAGAAAATGACACGTGAGAGACATTGGTTTGCTTGAAATTTAGAAAATGAAGACTTGGATTTAACAATGTATCAACTCTGTGAAGCAATATCTGTATTTCATCTCCCACTCTTTCTCCCTATGCGTAGTTCTCCAAGAGGAGGTTTGTTAACCACATGTGTTGTCAGGTGCAGCAAGAAAATCAAGGCTAGCTAACTGAAAAATGGAAAGAATTTATTTATAAAATATTTAGGCAAATCACAGATCAGTTGCAAAGACTGCAGAACCAGGCTCAGAAAATAAACAACAATTAAGGGAAATGAGTGCCAAAAAGACAGAGGCAAGGCATTCTCAAATCAGTCTCTTTGACTCTTGCTACCTCTGAGAATGTTCTTCCTGTACCCCAATAAGCACAGGCTGTCCTTTGACATCAAGACCCTCTGAAATATTTGGTTAGTAATCTTGTCTGATATACTGACAATTTATCTATCAAGGAAAAAAAAAAAAAAAAGACCAGTTTCTTCTTCCCATCAAGACTCATATCTTGAAGACCCTCACCCTAAGAAAAAAGTGTAAGGATTTTAATGCCAGAGATCAGAGCAGAATGTGTTTCTGGATGGTCAGGATCTTTAGCTATCAGCAATCTAATGATTTGTCTTTGATTTGTGGCACTTGTATTATTCCAAAGCAGAGAAACTGATAGACAATTAAATGAACTATTTTATAACTGTGTTTATTTAATACTCTATCATCTCCACCATAGGCCATTGTTATGTATTTTATGGGAATATTAATAGATTCAAGGGCAGGAAAACTTTAATATAGGTTAAGTGATTACATAATGCTACTTATGGAGAAACATAGCTATGGTTGTGCAGCTTTCTACAAATCATCTTCTACAAAATGACTGAAGCAGACACTTGGGCTTCACGCATCACACTTTTAGCCATTTTTCTTTGAAACCTCCAACTGCAAGTCTTTGTTTGCCATATGACAATGCCCTGGACTAACAAATTTTCATTGCATGGACCTTCTTTAGAACAGTGGAGCAACTTGGAAATTACTCATATTTCAATGAAAATAAATTATATAGCTTGTACTACTTTCTAATCACTGTGAGTTGATAGAAAGTGCTCTCATTGCTCCATCTAGAAACATCTGTCTGTTGTTTCCTCCCTATCTGCAATTTTTATTTCTGTTCATAGCCTGTTCCAACACCTCTCCTTAATACTCCCAATAGAGAACTGGAAATTTTTGCTTGAATCCACACACAGAAAAACCTTGAGATTTACACACCCCTAAGGTAGGTATTGTCTAGTACTGACTTAAGTGCATGTAAGCAGCCCGACAGTGTTACGTTAGGTGTAACTTACAGGTCCCATCTCCCCCTGTGGAACAATTGCATCTAACCTCATAAAAGTTTGTCTGGAATTATGCCAGGGACTGCTCATTCTTTGCTATATCTTACTTGACACATCTAAATCTTAAAATCTTGTCTCCAATAGATCTCTTCTTCAGAAAGTCTGGTATTAGTGTCTATTTCTACAGAAATTGGCCAAATACAGGTGCATAGTGAGAGTATCACTGCAAATAATTTAAAGAGAAGAAAACAAAGCAGTAGAAATATTTGGGGCAGGTCTTGAACCCAGTAAGGAGAGGAAAAGAGAACCTAGCAAAATAGTAAAATACAATGTGACTGTAAGTGCAATAACATACACCAGATTATACTTTAAAATTTTGCATTTCTCTACCCCACACTTATTGATTCCACCACCAGTGAAATCTCCCTACAGCCACCATCACTTGTAGGCTTTGGCTCTGACCTTGGCTTTCACTTCCAGAATAAATTATGTCTGTCTCCCCAGAAATGAAGATAGAGGATGTCAGCATTCTCTGCTTTAATAATTGAGCTCGTACAATGGGAGGAAGGTGACAAATTATCTATGATCAAATTTCATAGTAAATTTACTGTTTAAATACTCCAGTTTTATTTTGAAATCATGCTTATTAATTTAATGCTGAATATGCTTTTCTCTGCAATCACTTGTTCTTTCTATATCTAAACACTACTCATTGTGTATAATACAAATAACAAGCTAGACAACAAAAGTACATTATTCATAAAGTCACCTTCTAAAACTTATCACTCTCTACTCTGAACACTATTTAATACTTATCAATATATTAATATTTGGATCCTTTGTGAGACAAGTTATTTCTGAGTATTTAACATGGCTTATCACAATACCTTGATGACAGTCGCTGTAAGAAAATTTGTCAAATAAATTGGAGTGAGAGCTATAGAAATATTAGAGGAGGGATTTGGTAGGCTCAACAGGATTTAATGACTCATTAAACTTAGGAGGGTTGAAGAGGAAAGTTGCTAAGTTTGTTTTTCTAGAATTCAAGCTTGCCTGTCTAGAAAAATGGCATCACGAACACTTAAACAAAATAGAACTAACAGGCATAATCATGAGAATATCTATCACTAATTTCATGAAGGATATATGGAGATGGAAAATAATATCCTTATTGATTGATAAATCTAATATAGACTTCGAAATTAAGCCTGAAATGTGACTCAATTTGAAACATCTACAAATTAAGATTTAAGCATTTCAGAATGAACAGAAGTGATAATGAAGGTAGGCATCGATGAAACCCTCAGACATAAAAATCTATAGAATAAGAAGTTAATGGATTTAAGTACTTAGTAAGAAACTGTATAAAATTCCAATATTTGGGAAGCAAAACAAAACAAAAAAAATGACAACAGGAAAAAAATGAGATGAGGGAACCATGAGTTTGAAGAGTGCATATAAGGAAGAAATGATCCTTCGTTGTCTAAGTGAAGTTTGCACCTTTTATTGCATTAATGCTTTCTGCATTGTTTCTTAACAATTTCTGGCATGAAAGCTAGTGTGCATTTCCCAGTCCTTTGATATAGAGCCCAGCCGTGGACTGTTTTACCAATTAAACAGAGACATAAGAGAGCTAGTCCAAGCTAAACCTGAAGAGGCCACACGTTGCCATTTGTCCTGCTGGACTTTGCCATCCCTATAAGCAGAACATTAGAATGTGCCGGCCAACCGTTCAAAGAAAATAACATTTTATGGAGCACAGTTAGACTCAGCTTACACTTCTCACTGTCCCTCTCCCAGAAAAGAGCAACAGGGCCACAAATGTGTGTGAAGGAAGTGCAGACTATTCCGTGTCACTAGGAAACAAGATCTTAGGGGGAGGAAGCTTTGTCAGTACAACATTATCTGGTTGCCGAACGGGCCATTATGCAAGTATCATGGGAATGCTGAAAAAATTCAGAAGAATGAAATGAAGGCTGATCAGTGATGGGCTGCAGGTAACTAATATGTCAGTTTAATCTAAACTAAATATAAGTTGATGGAGAAAGGATGCATGACTTCATATATTATTCTGAATGAGTTATTCAAGGAATCAACTATCATATATACACTTTGACACTTAGTGATTAGCAGAGAAACTTTCAATTTCAATTAATTTCCTTACTTGGTTAAGTAATTGCAGAAATGATTGTAAAGATGGTCATTATACTTCAGTGAGAAGTTATCAGATAATATATATTTTCCTTCAACAGAATAAAAGCTTGTGGATTCTTTATCTCAGTAATGGCATTTCAAAAATATCAAATAAATAAATGAAATAAGATAATTTGCATGAATATTAGAAAGAACAGTTAAATTTTTCCAATTTGGAAAATTAGCCTGCATGCAAATTAGTAATGTTTTAAATAAAGAAATAATATCAAAGGGCACGTTTGTTCATTTATTTTGACATTTTCTAATTTAGTCTAATTATTTGTGAAACTGCAACCCATTAAGCTGGCCTTTGGTACAGTGTGGAAAAATAATGACATTTTAGTCCAAGAAGCACTTGCTTTCTCTTTCTATAGTACATGCAGGCAAGATATTTAGTACAGTAATTAATCATAAACTCAAATGTCAAGTCTTCCCTATCTTTCTGTGCACTAGCCAAAGACACATATGAACTAGAACCCAGAGAATTTAACATGGGTTCTCAGTAAAATCCATGTGTTTCCAGAGAAAATTTTGTAAAAAATTAGCTCTCTGAGAAACGCATCAACTGCACATAGGCCTATGTAATAAATTTACACATCAGATATAACTTTATTCAAGTTAACATGCTTCATTTTGCAACATACTCTAACTTTGTGTAATCTTAAATTTCAGTGGCCTCATATCACTTCATCAATGACCCTTGGTCTCTGGAAAGCCCAAGAGTAATAATCCAAAAGGCCTTTAGCTCTAAATTAAGTCATTCTACATTAACAACTTTGCACATAATTATAGTAGGACAAATGATTATAGATGTTTGCTTTTAAGTTGATGCATGTAATTTACTTCATATGAAACAATTCCTAGTTTGGTCCAAACCCCAACTTCATTTTGTTCGCTGTAAATTATTGAGACCACATACAAGCGCAACCTAGCAACATTTCCTTTAATTTAATTCTCTAAGTAAACAAAGCCTCCAGTACAGTCTTCTCTTAGTGAAGGATGAATCTGAGTCTTTTCTGATAAATCAAAGGGCTGTGGTTGTTAAACAAATACAATGTTACTGATAAATCAAAGGGCATGCTCCTTAAGCAGTATTTTTTTTCTAATTTTTCTGCTGAACCATCCACATGTTATGTTTTCTTTCCCATTTTTGCCACACATATTTTATGGAAGGCCTGGAAAACTCAATGGTTTTTATGAATATAATATGATATAGTACAACCTGGCCAATGAATAGTAGACCCCATGACTTCAAAATCATTAATAACAATCTGAGATAGAAGCGTTCATTCCACTATCAACATCAAAGAGAATTTCTATTTCGGAGTATATAAATTGCATATGCAGAGCTAAAAGTTGTGATCAGCAATATATTTATAAGTAAACTATTAAAGAGAAAATATATTTATTTTGTTTTACAATAGCATTTTAAAATAAAAATAATAATGCTGGGGTTGGGGATTTAGCTCAGAAGCACTGTGCCTGCCTGGCAAGTGCAAGATCCTGAGTTCAATCCCCAGTACTGGGAATAAAAATAAATAAATGCATAAAATAATAATACTGATCTTTACCAGCAAGGACAGCACCCCATGACACATTCCTTATGAAGGTTACAATTTTATTGAGTTGAAGAAGAAATCTTAACTCATATTACAGAAAAGTGTCATTTTGTTCCTTTTCTTGCACATACTTCTAAATTCATAGAAATTCTACTAGGATACCAAGCTGACTGAGCTCGAAACATTTCATTCCTTTAAAATATAAAAAAGTACTTTCAAAGATAATCCTCTGTCATCTCTATAATTGATCCATATGTTCTTGAAAATCATTTTAATTTAACCAATAATTAATGTAGACTATATGATCTAACAAAAATTTCCAGTTTATCAATTGTACTACTCAAACTGTCCATATACTCCTGACTGGTTTCAAATGTAGATATTATTTACTCCTGATATTTAGTGTTTGTTAATGTTATATGTATATTGAAGCTAGGTACTGATATTGTAGAGGATTAAAAAGTTCATACTTGCCCAGTAGTTACTCTTTATTATTATTATGCAGTGTTACACTTCATCTCTAGCAGTACTTTTGTCCCCAAATTACTATTGAAACTTAAAAAGTCACACAGACATTCTCATGCCTTCTCCTTATTTGGTCTATCATTCATTCTGTCTTTTGAGTTCAGTTACTCTAGAGTTTTATGTTAAGAACTTTTTAAAGAATAGTACCTATTTGAAGTTTTTTTCCTAATCCAACCTAATGATTTATTCTTCAAATATTATGTTAATTTATATTTTTGTTCAACTGCATATAATTAAAAATATATTTGACTTCCTAACTACCAGCCTATTTTAAATTATCACACTGTTGTTGTTTTAATGAGCCTAGAGATTTTTTTATGTGTTTGTTTTGCTGTTTGTTTTTATAGGAGTGGGTATTTAACCCAGATCTACACAATTAATCTTTTATTTCATTTCACTTATTATGCTGAGTCAGAGTCTTGCTAAGTTGTTATGTTACTCAGGCTGGATTGGAACTCGATGCCTTTGCCTCTCAGAGTGCTTGTATGACAAGTCTGCATCACTATGTCTAGCTCAGGTCTTTCCTTGTCATTGCAGTTTTGCTGTGTTAATTGGCTAGTTACAGCTTCTTTTTGAATTTGCTTAATGGATACTGTTGACTACAGTTTCCTTTATAGTGTACGATAAGTTATTACTTCAGCACTTCCTCTACATCACTTGGGAGACAGACTACTCCATATTCACCCTGCCATATTTGCACTATTATGTTGAAACAACTGAATCATGTATATGTTCAAAGTGTTATCAACATTGTGGTTGATATTATGCACATCCATGTCTTGAGACTCACTCAATCTTGTGTTTTGATGACCCTTCATACTTTCTTTCTACCTCAAAAATTTGTCCCCCTTATTTAGGCTAGTTTATCAGTAATAAATAACATATGCTTTTGAAAATATATTTAATTCAGATATTTTCTGAGTAACTTTTCTGAATAAAGTACTCTTGTTTGATACGGTTGCTAGGATTTCTATTGTGTAGTTATCCTATCTGGATATTTTAAGATTTCGTCTCTTTTAGATTTCCAGTTTTATTGTGTTGCACTTAGATGTCACACACTTCATATTTATCTTTCTTGTGTCTCACATATCTTTTCAGATTCATTACTTTATGTAAGTTTCTGAAAATTGCACCTATTTTAATTTTCACTGTTGCTTTTCTGTCTCCCCCTATGGTCCCTCCTCTGAAACTTCAGTTCTCCATGTCAATAACACCTTTCCATTACATTTGGAACACTTACTTTCTATGCCCTTTAGGTATTTTGCACACATGCTTCAGTTTGGACATTTGCTCTTGATGAGTGTTACAGTTCATTAATATCTATTCTGCTTTCTCTAATATGTCCTTAAATTCTAGAGTAAACTCTTCTAGAAAATTCAATATTTAGTTCTATTAGTCTTCATTTAACCTTATGGACAGATGCCATTCCTCTGCATATAAGTTTCCATATTTTCATCTATTTTCTGTTTCTCAGCCTGTTTTATCTTACCTATTATTCATAGTGATATTAATTTATTTTTATTAACTCCAGCATCTGGGTCAACTCTTTTAATTGTTTTTCTTTTGGCTGTTGGCATCTTTAATTACTTATTTAATTAAATGTTAGAATTGTGAATTCTAAAATCTGTAGTGTTATATTTCTCTAAGAATGGTTTGCTCATCTCTTTTCTGCACAAATAGAGTAATAGCTAATGATTATATTCTAATTAGCAATAAAGCTGAGTTGAGGCTGGATAGAATTTCCATAGCTCTCTGGTAACTCTTATTCACACTTTTTCCAGAAGTGAAAATGTCCAGAATTTTCAAGTGAAACCTTAGTAAGTTCCTCTGAGACTCTACCTGGTAAATTCAAAACTCCAATTTTAAGGACAGGACAAGGGCACAGCAGAAAATTCTGCCCTTCTTATCAAACTCTTTCTGCTTAGCTTTTAGCTCCACGTCTTGAGAAGATTAAGAATTGAGCAAGTAAGTTGAGAGGAAAACTGGGCGAGCATACGTGTAAATTTGTCACTCACCATCCTCACAGTGGTCCTGGCTCTTCCTATCTTCAGCTTTTCTCCTCCCCCCAATAGACGGTGCTAGAAGGGATCCTGCTACTGCTCTTTCCTAGCATTTGCCCTCAGTGAGGCAAAGCTCAACACGGACAACTGATGCCCGAAACCTATACTCAGAGTAAGACTAGAGAGAAATGCAGAAATCCCTAGACTTCATTTCCTTTTTCTTTCATTTTTTTCCCTTTTACCCTTTCAGTAGCTTGATCATGCTTTCAAATAAAATTTTAGAGTTCTTGTAGCTGTTCTATGTAAGTTTGGTCTATAGCAAGGTATTTCACCCTATTTGAACAAAATGAAAATTCTTTTTTGTGCTCATTTTCCATATCTGAAATTATGGCCTTTATCGCATAGAAGATTTAAGTTATGTTGTTTCTTGTCTGCTTGTTTACATTTGCAACTAAATTTGTCCACTACTAATATTCCAATTTATAAGGAAGAAGGTCTTTAATTTTTGGAGCCATAGAGAAATCGGTCTCTATTGGATGTCAGTAATACGGATTTGACTGGTAAATTTGTTTTTGTAGGCACGTCTGTAAAATCATCATGATAAAAAAAAACACAACTGGATGAATTCCCAAATTGATAGCTATTCTGATCAAGTGCAAAACATGCTGATTTCTGGGGCAGTGACTATTTGATACTCAAATTTTAAAATCATCAAGCAATGATTTAAATTTGAATTCAACCTAAATGTAAAGTACAGTTCTAAAAAAAAGCATCTATTTCTAAATTTAAAATTATTAGAAATTGTTCAATAATTTAGCAAGCAATTTTATATTCTATGCACTCATAAAAATCAGCTTAAACTACAAATTCAACTCAAAATTTGGCATTACCCCGGCATAAGTAATAGAAACTTCAGCACATTGTGCACCAAAATCAATACTTTGTAATGAGGCATTACATATATCTTAAGATGACAGAATTCAAACTATTGAATTGTTTGGTTTTATTTTTTTTTTGGTTAATTTACTCTAACCAAGTATAGATGTTAAAACTAAAACAAAACTAGACTTTTTTTCTCTTTTTTCAGAATTTGCTTTAGACTTTGTATACAGAGTGCACCCATCATGAATTTGGTTTTCAAAATTTAAAACTAACTATCTAAAGATAGTTCTAAAGAGACTAAAGTCTCTCATAGGCTGATTTCAGAATGGAATGTATTTGTACCTGTAGATCTGTGCATAAATCAGTATGTTTTGTAGACAAGAACAAAGAGAAAACATGAAAAATGACTCTTTAAAATTATTTGCATTTCAAGGAGAAAAGTTGGATATGTAAATCAACATGCAAGCACAGTTTTCCAGTAGTATATAAAGTCTAATGTAAATGTTCTACTATGTAAGGCAGAAACTTTTGTAGAACATTCCCATGGGTACAAATAATATATTTAATTACCACGTATTTCAAAGATCATTATTTCTTTATTGAGCCTACTGCGTGTTCTCATACAAAAACAATTATTTTCATAGTTATCAGATTCACTACTGAAGATAGTAATTGTGGAAACTTTAGATTCCTAATTTTATTAAGAGTATATATGCTATAAATCATCATATTATAATATTTTATACAGATAGCCAAAAAATCAATAGGACATCAAGACCAAGTAACCACCTAGAGATTTTTTTTTTTTTAAATTTTTTGAGACAGAGTCTCACTTTGTGGTTCAGGCTGGCCCTGAGCTCAGCCTCCAACTCACATCACAGCAATCCTCCTGCTTCTGCCTCCCAAGTGCTGGGATTACAGGCCTGAGCCACCACGCCAGGCACTGTGGTATGTGGTACTGGTTGCTGCTGGGTGTGAGTCTCCACACCCAGTATGGTATGTGGTTACCAGGGACTGAACCCAGGTTCTTGTGCTTGCAAGACAGGCGCCGGAACCACTGAGCTAACTCCTCGGCCTGACATAGAGATTTTCTAAGGAAAGGATAAAGCCCACATAATGATTTTTTTAATCAAAGTATGTTATATGCTTTGAAAATGTGAAGAGTAGGAGATAAGAACAGGAAGGATGAGGCATGGGGGGGGATTCTTGGAAATGTTAACTAAAAGATGCGTTTAGACAACAATTATTCCATATTTTACACGCTTCAGAGAAAGAAGGACATACACCAGATGACCATGAGAAAATGTCTCTCAAATGTTCTAAAAGTCATTACTCAAAAGTTTCAACTGTTGGGCTGTAGTTGGTGTAGAAGACATACCAATCTAGCTGGACTCTCTGCCAATGACTTAATTGGACACTGATATTAATATGAGTCTATTTTTAGGGGACATTGGACTCTTCTCACAGCCAATAGTGGCTGGACGGGGCCACCATGGTTTGCCAGAGTTCTATCTGACCACACAGCAAGACAGGAGTGGCCCCTGTGCTTATTCTCTTTTCAAAGTCAGTCTGAAATCAGCTTAAAACATTCTATTTGGCTCCATATACGCACCCTATATTTCTTCTTACACATTTTCAGCACATAACATTCTTTTTAGCTTGTGAGAACCGCAAAAACGTAAGAAGTCACCTCCTAACTATAGATTTAGATGATATATTACTTGCAGTTAGAAGACAGAGCATTGGATTTGGTTCTCACATTACGTGCTAGGGTGGACTAGGGCCTGTATCTCAAGGTTGGGCTTGATAGCAGAACCAGGAAAGTGCTCTTGCACTGATGACTTGCAATTCCAAATTTTCCAGCAGAATGGAGAAGAGCATGCTTTCTCCTGAACAAAATGTGTACTGCTTCGTGGAAAGCTGTCAATGGGTCATCTCAGCTCTTGCAAAAAGATCTACTCAGAGAAACCAAAATCTCATTAAAAAGAATATTGAGATACATAGTCAACCTGTTAAAGATGCAGCTAACCTTCAATGAGTGAGATAAAGAAAAACAGCAGAGAATAGTTTGGCTGCATTAAAAACTATGGAAGTAAATAAATTACTAAACTTCCCTAGAGTCTCATGGGATCCAGTAGGACATCCAATGAGTCTACAGAGAAAAGCTGCAAAAGTGAATGTGTCAATGGAAACATCTGCGGCAGGTAAGCAGGAGTGGTCATGTCCCTGCACCTGTTATTGTTTTCTCTCCAGACACCTGGAAGGAAGATATCAGGAAAACATGGACAAAGTTCACTCATAAACAGGAAAGAACTGATTTCTTTAGAGATAGTTTTCTAATTTTCCTGGCATCCATTTGAGGCTGAAACAGAAAAAAAGGGGTAAATTTATATTTCTACCAAAATCAAGCCTGGTATTCCAAATGTTACTTTGGATAGCAAATGCTTTTTGGTGAACTGAATAATTTTGTTCCAACTCAAGTATGTGAAATAATACTAGAAGAAAAATGATAGAAAAATGGTAGAGGCTTTTAAAATAGGCATTTAAAGTGTTACACTCCATTATAATTATAATTATAATTCCATGAGCCATGTTTGTTCAACTTAATGATCTCACATATTAATCTTTATAATTTTTAGCAAAATACTCAGTGGTACATTTCAGATATACATAATAGTAGAATTAATCACAGGGAGTTTGTACCAGTACATGTTATATCTTGTGTTAGTAAAACTAGTCAACTTATGGCTAGTATTTATCAATCATTAGCTTAAAATTCATGTTTCAAACTCCTTAAAAGTGATCATAAGTATTAATTAATATCTTTCACATAACTTAGAAATTATGAATTTCCACTGACATTACTGTAGAAATTTCTTTGATCATGTATAGTACATACAAACATACATTCAAGAATTTACTATAATTTATTACTATAAATTGCTGCCAAATGGGTCTTATTAAAAATGTCACAATTGTGCCGGGGATATAGTTCAGTGGTTCTGGCGCCTGTCTTGCAAGCACAAGGGCTGGCATTTGATCTCCGGTAACCACATACAATGACGGGCGTAGAGACTCACTCTCAGCAGCAATCAGTACCACATACCACAGTGCTGGGAATCATGGCTCATGCCTATGGTCCCAGCACTCAGGAGGCAGAGACAGGAGGATTGCTGTGATGTGAGTTGGAGGCTGAGCTCAGGGCCAGCCTGAACTACAAAGTGAGACCCTGTCTCAAAAAAAAACAAACCAAAACAAAACAAAACCAAAATTACAATTGTTTATACTATCAGAGTTGTATATGTCATTAGCAAATGAAAGTAGAATAAAATGAGGCAGAGTGAGATCATTAGAAAAATGAGAATTTCTCTGTATTTATGTTTAGCATAGAATGAAATAATACCACTGAAAGATTTTTGTCTTGACTATTTAGCAAAAAGGCATGAATTATAGGCACTCTGAGCACATTTCTTTTTCTGAACAATTATGTATCTATAAACCAAAATACAAGCAATGAATACAAACTGGGTCTTAATGAGCAGAGAGAATCTAGGTGATGAAAAACAAATGAAAGGCCAAGAATATCACTAATGATGTTACAGTTGCTGCTATGAGCTTCTCACTGGATAACAGAAGTATGATTCATGAGCTACATAACCAAGTTTCATTTTTTTCATTATCAAATTAAACCTTTTTTGCTAATTTTTTATAACCTCAATCTATTAATTTTGTTTTGACTCTTCATTTCCATTCTACCAAATCATGATTTGGAGGTTAAAAATGAGTCAGACTTCTACTTCTTGCCTGGAAGCTAACCTGGTTTTCTAATGGATAATTTATTACAAGGCAAAAGGCAGTATTTTATGGATTTCAAGCTAAACCAAAAGTGAAAAAACCTGTGGTCTCTTTCTTAAACAGCTTGGATTTTACAGGAGTGATGATTTTTCATATGTACAGGTTCAGTGCATGAATTTAGTAATTTTGCTTTTTATTTTCATAAATAAAGAGGCAAAGTCAATGAATACTCAGTTATATTTGAGTATGCCTATTTTTGGAATCCATTGAAAAGATTTTTTTCAATGAACATAAACATTTTAGGAAAATTTTTCAGCAAATAAATCTAGGGGTTTTTTGTACCTCATTTACATAAGTGAGGTATTTGTGCTGAGATATGGTACATAAGCTATTTTTGCCATGCTAATTCCCACTTTGGACTAATTTTAATATTTTCATTTTTATTGACACAAATGCTGATATGGCAGTAAGGAGCCCCCCTCATCTGATTTCCAATTTTTGGCTATGGAAAGCATGACTTGCACTGATTCATTTATGGGTTGGCCAAAATTGAGATAAAAAATAGTCATAAAAGACAGAAACAATTTATTTGATTGTTTTGTTGTTTTTCTGTTCCATTGGTCTAGCATTAGAATGCAATCTTTTAGTTTACGATTTTAATACCAGCACCCTTTCCCCTAAAGCAGTAAGAAGTTCTAAACAATGAAGCTTGTAAACCAAATTTCCATGACCAGAAGATAAATCTCCTGAATGTACATATATCATAGTAATAAAATTATCATATATAGTAATAAAGTTATGACAGTATGAAAATGTATTCTGTACAACTAGAGTAAATAAAAAACAAAATAAAATATAAATATTATCATTAGTGAAGTAAGAATGAACTGAAAATAAAATACAAGTAAAAAATCTCAGGACACACTGGCAAAAAAAAAAAAAACATCTAAAGAGTTGTAAATTACTAAATCTATGAAAATTCAATGAATGTGATTTAATATTATATATTCTGATACCATTCAGATTTTTATGCAATGCAATTATTTAAACATTATTTATTTAATGACTCACCTTTCTTCCAATGATCGTATTGTGTTTTTATTGTTTATTAAATCCTAATCCACAAACATCTCATTAGCCTGAACAATGGAATCTTTTAGAGTCACATGACAGTGTTCATTTGTTTAAATGACTAATTTTAGAGATTTTTAAATAGCCATTACAGCGAGATCTTTATGTATTTTTATTCTAGAATCTTTTTTAACTTCCTTCATTTTATCTCTTTTTATAAGCTTCAGAAATTTTGTATATTTAATAAAAAATAATTT